>PVIJ01007629.1:0-53985 GCA_004024925.1 Scalopus aquaticus
GCCCTTCCTCGGCTCCCCTCCCCCACCCGCCGGGCCGCCCCGGCCTGCGCCGCCGCCCCGGCCCCGCCCCCGCGAAGGTCACGTGCCCTCGGCCTCCCGCGGGGGCGGGGCGGCCCAACCTGGTCTTTGTTAGGCGGTCAGCGCTGGCCGCTGGGGCGCTACCGACGACCTCCGAAGAGCCGCGCACTCGGCTCCCAGGCCGGCGGCTGGCGCCTGGCGGGGCGCTGTGGATGGACCCATGTGGGCCTCTCGAAGTTTCTGGGTGCCCAAGGGGCTCCCCCGCAAGGAGAGAGGCGGAGGCTGCACCGCAGCTCTGCTGCCCATAGATGCCCACTGGGCACTGGGGCGCCAGGCCGCGCTGCCCCTTCGGACAGCGGGATCCCATAGAAAGGAGGTCCAAGGCCCCTGACCCCGCCCAGGGCCCCCGGCCCCCCCAAGGTCGGAGGACAAGGGGGGTGTGAAGAGGCCTGGGGGAGGCCCCCCGGCAGGGACAGGTGGGGAGGCCGGAAGGGACACTCACTCAGACGTAGGGGAGAAGCCCGTGGAGGGGACCGAGGAAGCCTCCACTTGGGTTGGATTTTGCTCCTTTGATTGCTGCCCCTTCCCTGTGGGTCCCCCAGAAGGAGCCTTAGATGTGGGGGAAGTTCTCGGGGCTCGGGGGCCTGCTTTGGGCCACCCTGTTTGGGGGGCATTGGCCCCCGAGGGCACAGGCAGCTTTGGGGTTCATTGGAAGCTATTTTATCCCCTCGGCACTTCTTTCCCTCTCCCGCGCACGCGGAACCACTTAGAGAGGGCGGCACTGCTGAGGCACGCGGACAGCCCTCCACTGGACGTGCCTCCGCAAGCCGTCCCCCACTGGCCACACGCAGGAAGCCCCACACACCTGGAGGGCCTTCAGCTGTCTCTCTGGCCAAGAGAAACGCCTCCGTCCACACAGACGCCTGGAGAGTGTCCACGGCATTCAAGCGGGAAGTGGCAGCCACCAGAGGCCGCCAGGTGCGGGGGGAGCAGGTGTCCATCCACACTGTGGAATATTACTCGGCCGTAAACAGGGACGGATTACAGGTGCGTGTTACCAGAGCTCAGAGACATGCCAGACTGAGGCACACAAGGCGCGATTTAGTTCTCAGACTATTGTGTTTCCGTGTGGCATCCAGAAAAGAGTGGCCTGAGCAGGGGAGTAGCTGCGGGTGGGCGCTGCCAGAGAAGGGGATGCAGCAAGCCGGTGCTCCCTTTTTTCTGGAGTGATGGGGACGTTCTGAGGTTAACTGCACAAGGTAGGCACACCCAGGAGCAACCTGGCTGTGGGCTGCATCCCCACACTCCCCAACGCATCCTGAACGCGACTCTTGCACCAGCTGGACATGGGAAGGCCCTCACAGAGCCCTGAGAACACAGAGCACCTGAGGACGCCCGGCTACCCGGGCCCAGGAGAGAGTGGACCTGCCAGCGCCGGGGCCTCCCCGGAGCCGCGCCACACACGCGCGAGCCGCAGACAGAAGGTCCATCGCCCTCGCCCCGGCCGCCCAGTCAGTCGTTCTCGCGTGTCCACTGGGTCTCGTCTGCGCGGGTCTCACCCACGGCCAGCTGTCTGAGAGCCCCCAGGCCGAGGAGCAGGGCCCAGGGGCCAAGACGGCTACGTCCGGAGACACTCGGCCCTCACTGTGGTTCGTGGGGACGCCACAGCTGGCCGGGGATGGACGCCAGGACGCTGCGGTGACCGGGACAGCCCTGGCAGACCTCGGCGTGCCCCAAATGCGGGGGGTGCCGGAACTTAGACCGACCCCCGCTCCAGAAGCTCCCGCACACCCCCGATGTCCTCCCAGCTCATTCACGGTGAACTCCAGGACAAGCGCCGAAACTGACGGAGGCGACACGTGTGCCTCCTCCTCCCCTCCCTGACCACCGTCCCCGTCAGCAGCAGCACACGGGCGCACACGGGCGTCCCAACCGCAGCGCCGCGGGAGATGACTCCGAGTTAGCCAGGCTGGCTGGCGGCTGGTCTGCAGGGGAAAACTTGATTCAGGTGGGAGAGTCGGACAGGCCCCTGCCGCCCTCTCTGTCCACCCTCCCGGTCTGCTCCACTACCCAAGGCCCGGCTGGTCCCCAGGGTGTGGCCCCTTCTAATTCGGCCTGGGGGGCCTCATTCAGGGAAAGCTGCTCTCCCATGAAGCCTTGGGGCCTAGGTCTCCCCACTGCCCCACCTGCCCACCCACAATCTGGACCCCCATCTGCAGTGGGGACCAGACGCACAGAACGTCTGTGAGCTCCCTGGGATTCCAGTGGGCAGTCAGGATTGGGGACCCGTAAGACCCCAGCTGTTGGGCCTCCCTGGTGGCGCAGCGGTTGAGCGCTGCGCTGTGGAGCTGTCGGCAGCGGTGACGCGAGTTCCATGCCCAGTCAGGGAGATTCCCACATGGTGCGGCAGACCTCTCCTGCCTCGCCCGCTGCTCCCCTCAGCAGTGTGTTTCCGTCCATCTACCTGTTCTGCTTCCCAGTCTGTCTCTGGTGAGACCTCTCGCCGCCCCACGCCTCTGGCCTGTACCCCAGCTTGTGTCCATAAATAAATAAATCTTTAAAAAAAAAAAAAAGACCCCCCAGCTGTTCCCCTTTGTAAACACCCTAAGATTTTATAACAGAAACCAAGCTATCATCGTCTTTGGGGGGTCATCCCCTGTCCCTTACTATTCCAAACGCCGACTCGCGGAGACTTCTGGAAAGCGAGCGCCGGTTACTTTTGGGGGGGAGAACTGAGCCACTTGGGAAGGTGCCTTTTCCACCGAAGTGTCCCGGCGGCCTTGGCCTTCAGGACTGGACGCTTCTCCCTGGGGGCTCAGGCCGGGCGCTGGGGAGCAGCCCGCAGGCCTCCGCCCTCTAGATGCCGGCACCCCCCACCAGCTGTGAGCCCCCCGAGGCTGCAGACGGGCGCAGGCCCCTGGGGCGCGATTTCACCCCCAGTTAGGAGCCCCTGACGTAAGAGCAGGCGGAAGTGGGTTCTGCTTTACTGGTTTTTAACTACACTGAAAAATACCCTTTTTCAAAATATCCCCCCAACTTACACAATCCCCGTGGGCCTGGTTTGCCAGACGAGGGCAGGGCCTGCCTGTGCTCCGGGGCAGAACCAAGAGCCTCCTGTCCAGGCGCCGCTGCCCACCGGCCCTGCCCCGTCCACCCGCCTCCCCAGGGCGGTGCGCGCTCCTGTCCCCAGGGACCTGCCCGACACTGTCCTCGCGCCCTAGCACGGTGGGGGACAGGCCTGCCTCCCTCCTGCCGGGCAGACGTGGGGCGGGGCCGTCCGGCATGTCTGCGGGGGCCCCGCGTCTGCACAGACTGAAGCAGGCCGCGGCCCGACCGGCGTCCCCGACACAGCAGCAGCACTCACGGGTTTCCCTGCCGCCTCTGACCGTCCCCACGTCTGCAGGGCGGTGAGTGGCCACCTGTGCCCGTCCAGGCCTGCAGGCCCTGGGGCCATGACAAGCTGTCCCCGACACGGGACTCAGCTGACACCGACCCGGGGAGGAGGGGTGGACTGCTTCCAAGCAGCACTTCTGCTTTCTCCGTGGCCGGCTTTTCCCCTTTTTAACGCTGTGTACTTAAAAAAATCGGTTTCCTTTCCGTGTTGTCCCGCTGCACCCTTCTGCTGGGTTTCTACAACAGCAAAAAGAACGGGGGTGACTTATGCGGTGGCCAGTCACACACACGTCCCACATCGGCTTGTCCTTGGGAGAGACAAAGATTCGGGGTGCCCATTCTCTTTCTCTGCCCCGTCCCCTGCTTCTGCTGCTGCCTGCCTGTGATCTGGGGCCGGCAGGAAGTCGGAACTGGCACTCGGCGCAGGCTGAGTCAGCCAAAGGCCACGTTCGCCTCCGACTGAGAAACCGGCCTGCAGAGCGAAGGCCTCCCTGGAGGTTGCCTGGAGGAGACAGGCATGGGGCTTGGCCGCTCAAGGCCAGCCGGGTGGGCTGGTTTGGCCTCCAGGGCGTCCTGAGCTGCCCGCCCCGCCGGCCTCCCGGGACCCGCTTCCCAGGGGTGCAGAGGGCGCCAGCAGCACAGCAGCCGGAAGTAGCGGAAACTGCAAGGGCAGCGTGAAAAGACCGAGTCCACCCGTCCAGCCTGGACGCCTGCAGCGGTGCTCCGGGGTGCCCCGGGAGGGCCTGTTCGGGAGGTCACCGCAGACGTCTGCGCGCTCGCTGGGCCGCCACGGTGTCTGCGTATCCAGACCGGCCTGCTCTCGGGGGGCCGGGCGCAAGCCCGTGTGCGGACCCCTCCCAAGGGCCACCGGGGCCCAGGGAAGAGGGGCCGAGCCCCAAAGCCGCCGGGCCTCCGGGCCTGACTTCTGCCCACACTGATGTCGACAGTCCGCTGGTGCTTACTGCTCATCCGGAGTCTCCAGTCCTGGGCGAGATGCCGAGAGAGGGACAGAAGACCGGCTGGACGCGGAGGCACTGCGGCGGGGTCCCCTGCGCGAGGGCCGGTTCAAACCCGGGGTGATCCTCCACGCAAAGGAAGCAGCTGTAGCCTGGGTGGGTCCTTCCCTCAAGTTTACCAGCACGGTGTGCAGATGGGCAAGGAGACCAGGGGTGCCCCTGGGGGACCCCTTTAAAATACCTTCCCTGGGCCTCCCTGGTGGCACAACGGGTGAAGCGCAGCACTATGAAGCTGTCCGCGGCCACTGCAGCACGAGTTTGATCCCCGGCCAGGGAGCTTCCCACAGGGCCCAGCAGACCCCTCCTGTCTCCCCGCTGCTCCCCTCAGCCGTGAGTTCTGCTCCCCACTCTGTCTCTGGGGAGTCCTCTCACCCCCGCACCTCTGGCCTGCATCCCAGCTTGTGTGCATAAGTAAATACATCTTTAACAACAGTGAAATAAAACGCCTTCCCCGACGTGCACAGACCTCCACCCAGAGAGCTCCGGACCCCAGTTCTGGAGAAACCCGCAAGCTCATGCAGGAGACAGGTGAGGGGGACACCCGTGGGGGCGGGGAGGGGAGTAGGCAGGTGAGAAGGTGAGGAACCCGCAGTTACGCCCCCATCACAAAGCTGGGCTCCTGCGGGCGCCAGAGGATGCGCCCCGAAGGCGCCAGGCTGCCCCTCACAGGGCCCGGCTGAGCAGGTCTGCGGACACCACGCCTTCCCCGGCCAGGATCCGTGACGCCACAGCAACCCCTCCACTTTGCATGATGACGCAAGCGCCGGCCGGTGTGGGGCCCGGGCCTTCTCCCCAGCAGTGGCCCCAGGGAAGAGGGGTGCCCTGGGGGGAGCGGCACTCACTGGCAATCCCGCTGGGTACACCCTCTAGCCCAGCAGCCACCCCAGGAGAGTCAAAACTGCACCCCGTTTCCAGGCAGGAGGATGCGCGCCTGCGACTCGCCAGGGCCACCGGGAAGGGGAGGAGCCACCGCGCACGCGCTCGGGGCGCCCTGGCCGCGCCACCGCGTCTCCAAGGCGCACAGGGCCTCGCGCCCTCGCGCCCTCCGCTCGTCCCGCGCAGGCCCCTGCGCCCCTGCGCCCCTGCGCCCTGCGCCCTGCGCCCTGCGCCCCGGTGAGCCGCGCCACCTCCCGCCCCGGCCGGCGCACCCGCGCGCTCACCGCTCCCGCCGCGTCCGGAGGCCGCAGCTCCCCTCACGCAGAAGCAGCCGCCATTGCGCCGGCGGGAACGACGTCACCGAGGGCGCGGGACGTCGCCCAGAGCGCGGGTGACGTCGCCAGGGCGGGGACGTCATGGGGGCTGGGGTGACACCGGCGAGGTCCCCGCGTCCCCAAGTGTCCAGGCCCTGCCGTCTGTGCCGGAGCCCAGGACGGGGCAGCGTCTTCAGCAAGAGGCCGGGGCCTGGGGGCCCCGCGCGCCCCAGGGCGCTTTCGCAGGAACGGGGGTCCTCGCCTCAGGAGTCCCGCGAACGGCTCCCTGCTGAGGCGCCTGAGACGCCCGCGGAGTCCCCCTCGCAAGGTCAGCTCTGCAGTCCTCCCTGCCCGGCCGAGACGCACAGGCCTCCCTGCGGCTCCGGGCGCGAGGCTCTCCCGGCAAAGCCTCCGCGGACGTCTCCGGCGCGGTCCTCGGGCGCGGTGCTCTCAGCCCGGCCTCCTGCGAAGGCGCAACCGCGCGGCCGCCGGCCTGGGCGCCGGTGACTTCCTGGGGGCCTGCCGGAGACCTTGGCTGTGCCAGGCGAGCTGCCCGCAGCGCAGGGGGCAGCGGCGGCTCCGATGGACGGCCGGGCAGCCCCATCGCGCAGACATGCGCGTGTCCCCGCCCCTCTTAAGTCACCCCCGGGGTAGGTGCGCCCCTGCACCACTCGGCCGGCAGGAGGGTGCCTGCGGGGCAGAGCAGTTTTCACGATTTGGACACTAAGAATTGTGCAGGAGTGTGCCCAGCGAAAAGTGCTGACTTGTGTTCGCTGGTTATCGCTGGGAAAATAAGGAACGGTCAAGAGGGAACCCAAAAATCGCTTGTGGGGCTGACGACCGAACCGGTTTGTGTTCCTGGGGATTGAAAGCAGCAGCTCGGCCCGTCAGCGAAGGTGAGTAGGGTCCGCTAAATCCAGCCTCTCTGCCTCTTCCCGTCACGCACGGTCCGTCCCTGGTGACACGCAGCTCCCCACCCTGCAGCGTGAGGGGGCAAAGCATGTCTGCAAAACTGCGCTGCTGAAAGAATGATTTGGGTGGGGGAATCGAAAGGCTTCCCGAGGGGAAGGGCTCGTGGTGCGCTACTGTGCCTTGGTGCGGGCAGAACCCCGGTGGACTCAGAATAGCCACAGCAAAGCCAGGTGTTGAGGAGATGACCCCTGGACTCACCCCGGAGCCCCTCCTTTTAGTTAATTTAGTAAGTGGTTGGCGGGCTCTTTCTCGGGGTAGCTGTGGGGAAGCGGAGTGGGGAATGAGACGTAGCTCCTTTCCTCGGGGAGAAGGTCCTCCAGCAGCATGGGGCTGGATGAATGCAGTCGGCCTCTGGTCCTCCAGCAGCACGGGGCTGGATGAATGCAGTCGGCCTCCGGAGCCTGAGCTCTCCGTGTCTGTCAGCGTGCCTGCTCACATGGATTGTAGCCCAGAGGCGACCCTTGTCGCCGGGAACGCGTGCGCAGCAGAGCCAAGGTCTGGGCGGTGGGTGGGTGCCTCAGCTGAGGGCTCGCGGGGCAGCCTCTCCGTCCTGGACCGGGATCTGAGTGGGTGACCTCTCTGAGGCCAACTCAGCGCCCTGCTGTTTGGGGGCTTTTGTTGGCGACGTCAGTGTTTCCATTGCCGCCCTAATCCTGATTGTTCCGTGTCCTCGGCATAAAACCGTGGAGGTTCCTTATGGAGAAAAGTCGACGAGCCTCCTGCAGGCCAGAGTTCAAGCGCTGCTGACCTCACGCAGAGCAGCGTCTGCGGAAAAGGTGTCTTTGATGGAGAAAACACGGCCACGTGTGTGTCAGTTGATGCAGATGTTGCCACAGAGGCTGGCAGGGGCCCCCCTGTGAGTGCCAGGTCTGTTCACCGAGGCAGCGTCCCACACTCCACGGAGCACCAGCGCTGCGAATGCAAGAACCGGCCGCGCTTGTTGAATGAATGACCGAAAGGAAGTGATTCACCGCCAGCTGGTGATTCATGCCCTGCAGGACAGAACAGCGTGAGTGAAACCCGGTGTGTGGGAAGCCTGGGCTCTGGCTTCCGAGTTCCTTGTGCCAAATTCAAGTTAGTACCAGCACGAGCCCCGAGGTCGGACCTTTCGAGTGTGCAGTGGTGTCCTGTGACTCCGGGGTCTCGGGGCCTGCCCTGGTGGAGTCGTTCGTCTCCAGCTAAGCTACGGGGTGATAAGCATCTTTGCCATAAGGGAGCCAAGGAGCTGAAAATCTATGGCATCTTAATCAAAGGAGGACCGGTGTTTAGTAGCAGACTTTCGGGCGTTCATATAAACAGCAGGCCCTCGGGTACAGCTCTCTCTGCCCTGTGAGAGTCTGCCTCCCAGTTTTTCCTAAAATACGATGCCTCAGTCTGACTAAAAATCTAACAGAACACTAAGACATTTTCCAAGTATCTGAGCTTTCCTTGAAACACCCATTGTCCGATAGGGGATGAATAGGTACCCAAAAAGAAGGCTTGAACTGTCTTCTTGTTCCTCTGTTAATCTAACTCATTTCAGTTCGGGAAATAGGCGGGGGGGAGGGATCCAAAGGTGCAACTCTATTTCTTTTACAAAAACAAGCCTCTTTTCTACTTTCCAGTGCAAAAGGAAGTCCTCAAAGATGGCGGCTGTAACTGGCAGCCTCACGGTAGTTAATCTGATGTGCACTATATATATAGTATGGGAACTGGTTGCCTTCTGTAGAGCACGTGGGCCATCTCTGTCAATGGAAACGACTAAGCACACGCATTTGTTAAGGCTCCCTGTGGACAGGGGTGCACCTGGGGAGGGACACTTCTCGAGTTTCAAAGCAAATTATTTGAAGAAATAACTGTCAAGTCTTATAATTCTGCTAACTGCCAAATGAATCGAGGGTCAAAACTCGAAAAGAAGAAACCAATTATCTATTGGGAAAATTATCTTGGAGGCCACAGTACTTGTCACCTGTAACCATGCCACTCTTTGGGTGGCTGTGTTTGGTTTTCATCATCTCACTGAAAAAACATAGTGTTTGCTCTGCACTCAAGAAATATTTAAAATATTCCCCGTCCTTAATGAGTCAGAACAGACCCTCATCAAAGTTATGTTTTCTCCAACCTGATTCAAAGAAGAAGTACAGGGTGCAGAAGGGGAAAGCCCCTGAGCCTGGCTGAGAGGGGAACCTGCAGAGCAAAGCGTGGGGCCGTGAGAGGCCTCAGCCCTCGCCAGCCCACGCCTGCGGCGGCCCTCGGGAGGCACCTGAGTCAAAGGAAGGTTCGGGGGGCCCAGATGCTGCAGTGCCCGGGGGTGGGGACCTCTCCAGTGTTGCAACAGGACATTACCTGAGAGTCCTTCCGTGAACCTCCAGAAAGCTCCCGGCCCAGTCCCCACAGTTTAGCTGCGCTTCGACGCCTGCGTTGGAGCCTTCGCAATTAGGATGGAGCTGAATAAAAACTAAAGGAGCAAGATGAATGAGTGAGGCATTCCAGGTGATAAGGGGAACATCGTGTGGTTCCCAGGACAGGAAGGGCCGCACCGTCTGCTGGCAATTGTCCTTGCCGCCGTTCCCCTGCACACTTGGTCTTCCGTGCCTGTCTGCAGTCCTGGCGGCGAGACCCACTTTGACCCCTTTATCAATGGAGGGAAACTCCCACTGAGCTCTCCCTCCCAGGTCTGCAGCCCCCTCTCTGCGGTATCCAGCAGCAGGAGGTCATCCCCGTCAAGCACCCGGAAGCACAGAACCTCACCAGTCACCCCCAGGTCTCCCCAACCTGCTGTCACCTCCGGAGGTCCCCATCGGCCTCCTTTCCACTCACCCTGAGGATAACACAGCAAGGGGATCTTAAGAGACAAATGGCTTTGGGTTCGGGCTGACCCCGAGAAGCCGGGACCGCAGAAGTGTTCATTCCGCACCTGCCTCCTGGGAAGTCTCCAGGGAGGGGGAGACGAAGCCGACCCCTGCTCTCACCTCAAGCTGCTTCTCGGCAGGTGCCAGTGGGGGAAGTTCAACCCAGTTACCCGTTCGTCGTCCTCATCCTCATCGAGTGGATTCCGCACCCCACCCGAGTCCTCCCCTCTCTACCATTTCTTGAAGAAACGTTACGAGTTTCCACTGGCGTGTGCAGATGGTCTACATGGGAGGCCACTCTCGGAGGAGGGATGGGAAGGATGAAGGGACACCTGGCAGGCGCAGAAAGAGCAGGTTTCCAAGAGATGAAAATCACAGGCAGCCATCTAGGACAGGATGGAGCCAGGGCCTTCGGGAGAAGCCAGCCCTGTGTGCCTGGGGTTAGAGGACGGGGAGAGGGTGAAAAGGGCTTGCAGGCGGAGCAAGCTGGGGTCCTGCTGGCCTTCTCGGCACCAGAAAGGGGGTGGGTCTGCTCAACTACTTCCCGTCTTGTTGGAAGCTCTCACTACTGATCCACACTAGCCCCTGGGCAGCCCCCGTCTCGTCCGGCCGTCCGTCTTCTCGCTCCGCTCTCGGCTCAGAAGGACCCACCGCAACCTCCCATGGATTTCTTCCCCTTGGACTCTCAGCTGGGCACGGCGGGCACATCGGGGTGATGAAGTCTCGGTGTGCCAGACCCTGACGTTCCGGGGATGCTTGTTACACAGCCTCGCCGAGGCCCGCTAGCTGATACGGTGGCAGCGGCTGACAGTCGCATCCGTCTTGGCAGGTCCTGAGCGTCACGTGAGATGACGTTTGTCAAGTGCTTCCATCTTGGGCTGCTCTGGAGCCTTCACCGCCCGGTCGGGGAGCAGGGCTGCCCGTGCCCTTCTCTGCTTCGTCCCGGCGTCCTTCTCTGTGCTCGGAGTCTTCGTTCACGCCCTCCCACGCCTTCCAGATGCTACCCGCTGACGTGACTCATGGATCCACGCTAGCACAATAGTGGGAAAAGGCTGCCTCCACCCCTGCCGCCCACCTTCCTGGAATGAGGGATTAGCTGTTTTGTGTGTCGGTTTGGAACATGCTGGAGTCAAGGGCACCTTTTGTCTCCCTGAGAGTGAGTCACGGTGAGCCGCTCAGGTGAGGGGCGTGGGGTGGGCAGGCTGCTACAGGCGTAGGGCTGCCGAGAAGTGAGGATGCGCCGGGGCAACCAGCCCCTCGCACACACAGGCCCGTTCAGGTTCTCTCCGGCCATCTCCGAGCCAGCCGTGCCGACGGGCAGCTGGCCGAGGCATGGACACAGCAACACCTACCACCTGCCGGTCGCCACTGGGATGTGGGTGACGGGAACCGCAAGGAGAGAGAACAATGGCAGGGAGTCGGGGGGGACCCCATGTGTTGAGACAGCCGGCGTCGGGGGGCTGCCTCCAGCCGAGACCGGAGCAGGCGTTCCCAGGCCCCCGGCCCTCTGTGCCTCCCTGGAGTAAACTTGAGCCCAACCTGACGCTTGGAGTGAAGGCCCGTCTGTCCGTGCACGCGTCAGCATGACCCGCCCCTCATATTCCTGCCCCTGGGAATAGTCGACTCTGCCCGTTGCGGACCGGGGCCGGCTCGCCGTGAGGAAGCAGGTCTGCCGTGCTGGGCGGCCTGGCACCCCGTCCCATCCCGGGCTCGTGATGGCTGTGGGGTCCCACACACCTGAGTGTGCAGGGGCGCTGGGCTGGGCCGGGGGACCTTCCTTTCTGGGCTCTTCGTTCCGCCTGCCTCTCTGCGCTCACCCCGTCTCGTGCCGCGAAGAAGGCGCCTTTGCCTGAACCGTGAAGTGCCCTTCGTCTTTGCTGCTGCAGGCGAAGCAGCAGGTGTCAGGCGGGGAGCCGCCCCTGGGGGCTTCTCCTGGCCCAGCCTGCCCCCTCCCAGCTTGTTGGAAGAGCGAACCCCCAGCCCCAGGCCACGTCTGCAAGGTGGGCTTGAAAGAGACCCGGGGGATTCCCAGGAGCGCTGGAGCTCGGAATCAGTGCTGGAGGCGGCTGCCACCTGCTCTGCCCAGCTCAGCTGAGTCCACGCTCCGTCCTGCCCAGCCGCCCCCATAGCTACCGGCCAGTCGCTGCGAAGGAGCCCAAGGTGGGCTGCTCTGCTCTCTGGCTCACCTGCCTCTCGGGCCTCTCTCAGGCCCCGGCACTACCCGCTCGACAGAGCTCCCAGCACTTCCCAGCAGCCGGGACGGAGCAGCGTCGGCACCCGCAGACACGGGGCTGGGCCGGGCCATGAGCTGCCCACACCCCAGGCGACGGCTCAGCCGCGGGGAGAGGAGATGGCAGCCCTGCTGCCAGGGGCACGGCGCTCGGGGACTGCAGCATTCAAGCAGGTCGGGACGATGAAGACAGCTCCTGCACAATCTCACGTGGAGCCGGGATACGGAGCGCAGTGGGGCAATGCCACCGAAAGGAGTGGGCGTTCACATCGAGGTCAGGCCCTGAGGTTGAGGGGCAGGGCCGGAGGAAGGGGCTGAGGGCCGAGGGGCGGGAATGTGCTATTCAGAAATGTCGGCAAGGAATAAAAAGTGCACAGAGGCACACGGTTCTGACTGGCTTTCTGTTTGGGGCTAGCCCCTCCACTCATTCCTCCCACTTCCCTGCCTATTCTAGCAGGATCCACGAATTGCATGTGTCTTTCGAAGAAAACTTTGCTGCCGCACAGAAAATCACACACATCGCAGGTTGCAGGGGCTGAGGCCAGGGGAGGGAGGATGTAAGAAGATACAGCAAGAGGGAAAGCAGAGAAGTCGGGGGGAAGCTCAGAACAGAAGGCAAAGGAGACTCCAGAGAAGGGAACAAAAGAAGAAGGAGAAGACAGGTGAGGGCAAACGCACAGGACAGAGAAAGCACCCTCTGGGGACCACAGGGCGCTCTGGTGCCTGTAACTTCTCCACAGGGAGAGGGAAAATGGTGGAGCCGGCGTGCTGGAAGCCAGTGCTCCCCCAGGCCTCACGCGTGGGCGTTTGCCTGTGGTCTGCTTCTGGTCATCTGCAGCTTCCCAGCCGGAACAAAAAGCCCAGTTCTTCCAAGGGGGTCGTGGTGAATCTTAACGAGGCCATTGCGTCAGGCCTCCCGCCGGCTGTCAACAGCAGGACCATATTCCGGCTGGTCTCCACAAAATGGGTTTATTAGGAATAATATGTCATTCACAGGCTGAGACGGAGCCGACCAGGTCGGCACGACGCCAGAACAACCAGACGCCTGAGACCCCGGGAATAACAGGAGACGGGCCCCGTCAGAGGTGAGTCAGGTGGGGTTTTCGCCTGCCTGGTTCATAAACATAATGTGTGGAAGTTACATCAATGACGTGCACATAGGTCAAGAGGGCCAGAAGCGCCTCCCTGGGGGCGCAGGGGATAAGTCTCAGCCTGTGAAGCTGTCAGCAGCCACTGCAGCACGAGTTCAATCCCCGGCCGGGGAGCTGCCCACAGGGCGCAGCAGACCTCTCCTGTCTCCCCGCTGCCCCCCCAGCAGTGGATTTCAGGGTATCCGCCTGTTCTGCTCTCCACTCTGTCTCTGGGGAGTCCTCTCGCCCCCCACACCTCTGGCCTGCACCCCAGCTCTTGTGTGCAAAAATAATAAATCTTAAAATAAAAGACTAAGTACTAGTCTTCAGTGTGGGAGGGACAGACCCCCGGTTTCTCCTGCCTAGTCCTTGGGGTAGGCCTTTCCAGCCCCAGGTAGGGGATTGTCAGCTCCCCCCGAGTGCCCGTGAGAACTTTGCAACTTTTCTAAGACAAAATGATTTCTGGAAGAATCAGCTCCCTGAGATCATTTGCGATAATATTAACTGTCACTGAAAAAATGATGATGGCCCCTGCAGAGCACATCTGTCTCTGCATAAGTGCAAATGAAGTTTGAATGTCAGAATTATTAGTTCTCTCAGCATTAGAACTTAATGCACAGGTGCTTGGTGGAAATACCTCCTTGCTCCTTCCAGGGTGCGTTTCCCCAACGTGATTTCCTTCTATTGTAGCAGACGCAGGAGTCCGCATTGCAGAGAATCGATAAATGCTAAAATCAAAATGACTCGATTTTAAAAAGCCAAAATCTGCTCCTTGTCAGCCTCCTTCTGAGGGTTCAGGTTGATAATTTGCATCTCTGAACAAGGAAGCGTAACGATTTCTTGCTATAACCTCTTAAAACACAAAGTCGGGAATGACGGCTTCTTGCGGCCATTTCCATCTTGCTCTCGTTTTGTGCCGTGATGATCACCGTCAAATTCCTATTCGTGCTAAAAATACACCCTGGCGGTGGCACTCAAGTGGAGGCTGGTGTTCTCAGCGTCTTCCTGTCCCTCCCAACTACAGTAGCTCCTGGAGTGAATACCCAGCGGGTTTTTTTTGTGCCCTTGCACAATAGCCCGACTTGCTTCTCTGAGGCCCACGAGGGCTGAGGAGGCCAAGGTGGCTCTGACTAGCAAGAGACTTGCTGATCTTACAGAAGAGGGATCTCTCTTCAAGGCGGAAAGCTTGGGGTTGAGAGGATAGTGACCGCAACTGCTTTCCAGTCCTGCATATTTCAGATTCTAGTTCCCATCCCTCTTGAAAATGCTGAATAACCCAGACCTTGGCTTTTTATGGCTGTCAGAGCTGCTGCAGGTTGCCTGCTGGGGTAACTGGATCTGTCTGGAGAAGGGAGCAGTGAGTGCATCCAAGAGCAGGTGAGGTGTCCGTCCAGCCCAGCCCAAATTCTGACCAGAACCGGGACTAAGTGAATGGGGGTGTTTAAAGCTACCACAATTTGGGCCGATTGTCAAAATGGCTAGTGCTGACCCATACAAATTGTTTAAAGGAATCTATTTATCTTTAATCAGCACACACACCTGTGATGGGAAAAATCACTCCCCAACAACTCAAAAGCTGCAACAATTTCAATGATGAATCTGAATCCTTAAAAACATTGTTTTTAATTAGATGACTGCAGAGTAGAAAGCCAGGAATAAACGTCACCAAATATCACCAGTGAAACTGTGGTCAGACCTTGTGGGATTAAATCATCACGTCAATCTAATGATAAGAAAAGAGGTTTTGGGATAAATCATCTTATTTGGAAGTAACAAGCTTTCTTTTCTTTAGTGTTCTTTAAGTTGAAGTTTAGTTTGTGTACAGCAAAACACACAGGTCTAAATATATCATTTGATCTGTTTTGACTCTTGTGCAGTCCCACATAGCCCTATCGAATCTACATTTCCGTCATCGGACAAATCTCTTGGGATTCTTCCTAGTTAATCCTCTCTGCCCGAAAATGACCCGTGATCTGCCTTATATTGTGAAAAATTAGGATTCTCTTTACCAGAATTTCATACCATCAGACGTGCTTCCTTCACTCAGCATATTTTGAAGATTTGTCTTTGTATGTTGTTGCTTCCTTTTCGTGACTGAGTAGTATTCCATTCTGGGACTGTGGTGCTGCTTACTTAGCCTCTTGATAAACACCTGAACTATTTCCAGAATCTGGTGGCAATAAATAAAATAGCTATGAACATTATTGCACAGGGGTTTTTGGACATATTTTCTTTTCTCTTTGGTAATTGCCTAGGGGGTGCAATATTTTGAATTCTGGTTGTCTCTGCCCCCCCGACTGTGGCCATATCACCAGCCAAGCTAGTATAGACGTGGAGATATTTCACATCTTTTCAGAGGTTTTCTTCACATGCCAGGATAGAAAAACATTCACACCACTAAGCAGAAATGATTTGGGCTAATTCTCACTATGGAGGCGGCCAGTTCAAGCTTTGGGGGAGGAATAAGTCAGAAGCAATAGGAATAAATATAGAGAAAGTTGCAGTTGACCTGATAAATACACCACTGAAAGAAAATATTTCCCTTGGGTAAATAGTCATTATGATGATGAAATCAGCCAAGGCACCCTGCTGTTACTGCAAGGTAATAAGCGTTTCCTGTCCACTCAGCAGGTAAAGGACAACTGCTATTTTTCATCAGCTGAGGAAACAGAGAGGTTCTAACACAGCACAGCCACTAAGAGCCAGGTAGGAATCGGTGCCGACTTCCGAAGCCAGAGCTCAGCCTCCTCTCCTCCAGAATAGATCCAATCGATTGGAGGAGCTGATAGTTTCTCAACCAGGTCCCA
The DNA here is from genome assembly GCA_004024925.1 of Scalopus aquaticus. NCBI lineage: Eukaryota > Metazoa > Chordata > Mammalia > Eulipotyphla > Talpidae > Scalopus > Scalopus aquaticus. The sequence continues at coordinate 15,588 of PVIJ01007629.1, forward strand.
ATGCCAAATTGTCACAAGCCCAGAGCCCACTTAGGGACTGTCCAGGTCAGCAGATATGGTTGTTGTTATTGTTGTTGTTGTTGTTGTTTTTGTGTGAAGGGTCAGAGAATATTTAAGGCTGTGTCACAACTGCTACTCAAACCTGCCCAAGTAGCTGAAAGCAGCCAGTGACAATCTGTTCTGGAATGGGCCTAGAGTGTGCCAATAAAACTTTATTTACAAGAACAACTGGTGGGCCAGATTTGGCCCTTGGGCTTAGTTTACTGATCCCTGTTCTAAAGTAAGGGGTTGGGGTCATAGTTTGATTTTCTTTCTTGATAGTCGGCCTGGTCATCTCCACCAAAAATTACACTGAAGAGATGAGTGAGTGAAGGCCAAAGAAGGGTTTGTGGGATGGGGTTCCCTTTTCAGCAAGCAGGGTTAAGATCATGAGCTCCTTTGCCTTCTCATGCTCAGATGTCGCTGCTATGAGGCCCTCGTTGGAGCTGCTCAGTTACATTGCACTCAGCAATGCCCAGCCCTCCCCCAAGCAAAGGGAAGGAAGGAAAAAACATCCCACTAACGAATTCCTTAGTTCCCAGCAACTACACAGACCAGGACTCGTGAATTATTTAAAACTCAAAATTAATTATTCAATGAGCATTTCCAAGTTGCGTCTCAGACAAGAAGTCACACAGAAAAGAACAGGCCACGTGGTCTTCAGAATTCAGGAGCAGAATCGCCAGAGCTTCCGGACAGTGCTGGTTCGGCCTGGGTGTGGAGGCGCCATGGAGGCGGAGCGAGTGGGGTACGATGCACCCCTAAAGGGGACTGCGTTCCCTAAGAGAGAGGGGGTGCCCATAAAGCCCCTCAGCCACTGTCACCCAAGTGCCCCCACCTGTTAGCAAGACTGACCCCTGGATCTTGGGGTCTGTTTTTCTCTGTGATGACTGATACTTCAGGGAAATGTCATTTTTAGACGAAGCTACTTTAGGCACCTGCTTTTCTCAACAGTGCCGAGGGCGGACCCCAAAAGAAGCTGGAGGGGCAAACATGAGCTCCCTTCCGGGGTGAACATCTGGGGGCCCGGGAATGAGGTCACCCAAAAGCTCACACAGATGGTGTCCACGGAGCCGAGATGTTTCTACCCGAGTTTTCTCGCTGTTGTATTTTGAAAGACTGCAGACCCCCGGACCTTGGGGGATCCCGTGTGACCTGGGCACTATTGTCAGGAAATAAATGAACGCCGGAGGAGGGGCTCTGAGTCTCTTCCTGATTTCCCGATGACTACCAAGGAGTGATTAACCGATTTAAGACGTCGCTCTCCAATGGTTATAAAATATAGCTCTGATAAACTAATGGGCAATTCATAGGCAGACCTCCTCTTTGATTCTCCTCTCAAGATGGTCGATTTTTTACCCTGCATTTACTCGTGATTACATAACTCGAAATTGGGTTTTCCCTTATTATGGGCTGGTATTTTTAGTGCGCATCCAAAAATGTGACATTGGCTATTCCAGATAATTCCTGGATCCAGCCTGGTAATTAGCATCTCCCTTCACTGATCTCTTTCCTGAGCTCCTAAAAAGGAGCCGCGCTAATTGCGAACCACTCTCACTTGTTTATGAAGCCAGCTCTCCGCAGGCATCCTCGAGATGATAATGGATTAACCCAAACCGGTTGTTCTGTGTTCTTAACTAGAAGGAAAGTGCTTGTTTTAGAGTTTCTCTCTCTTTTTTTAAAGATTTATTTGTTTATGCATGTGAGAGCTGGGTGCAGGCCAGAGATGGGGGGATGAGAGGACTCCCCAGAGACAGAGTGGGGAGCAGGACAGGCAGATCCACTGAAACCCACTGCTGAGGGCAGCAGCGGGGAGACAGGAGGGGTCTGCTGCGCCATGTGGGAAGCTCCCTGGCCGGCGATCGAACTCGTGTGCAGCGGCTGTGGACAGCTTCATAGTGCTGAGACTTAACTCCCCGCGCCCCCAGTGAGGCCCTGTTTTAGAGTCTCTTAAACCCAGAACATGTCTGTTAACTCACAGCCCTTCCAGACGGCCCGAGACACAGTCAGTTTCCCCCGACTCTGGACGCATCTTCCTGCAGCCCACACCGCGGGGCCGGTCTTACTGGGCCTGGCTGAGCTCAGCACCATCAGACCCACTTTGGGGGAAGAAAACTAAGGCTCGCCCCAGCTGAGGGCGCGCAGGCGGCCTCGCTCTCAAGGGACCGTGGGCAGCGGGCCCAGCGTGCAGTAGCCCTTCGCTCCTCCCTGACACGGGCTGGGGAGTCCATGTTCTGTGCTCACGGGCGGGGTGAGGGAGCCGAGATGGAGGCCGGGGGCGGGGCGGGCCAGAGCGCGCCAGGACGTCCGTGCGGCCACACTCGGCGCAGTTCATCAAGGCGGGCCCAAGGCCGGGAGTGGGCAGTGTGCCCGTCTGGCTGCAGGCCGCACACTCCGGCAGGGTGACGCAGCTGAGCCGCTCTGGGGAGGCCTGCGGGCCAAGCTGTCGGCGTGTCCCCCTTGCCCTGCTCTCTGCTTCCCAGCCTCTCCCTCACGCTCTCCTCTCTGCCCCGGGTCTTCACGTGGTCTTCCCTCTGTCCATCTTTCATCCTCTTCCCGGCTCCGGCCCTCCTTGGTCTTCCGGGGCCTCATCTGCCCGTCACTGCACAGGAGAAAGGAGAGCTGCGACCGGCGCCGTGTCCGCTGCTGGCCTTTGCCCGCCCCAGCCTCCCGGCTCTGGTGGCCCTGTGCGGACAGCCCCTGCTCATGGGGGCAGAGGCCCCGTTGCCAAGGAAGGGCGCGTTTGCCCGGCCTGGAGGAGGTTGGGCCATCAGTGCCTGCGCAGCTGTTGCTTCTTCAGGTTGGTGCGTCGGTTTGTCTTGGGCGGACACACCCTTCAACCCAGACCCCACAAACAGCGGTGTGGCTTGTCGCCTGCTGTGTCCCTCGCAAGACGCGAGCACACTGGTTTTTAGTTTTGTCTTCGCAAACCAAGCGAGGGACTTGGGGTTACCGGCCCGGGGACGGTCGCGCTGCTTCTCGGAGGGATTGTGTCGGACAGCAGACCGACTGTCCTTCTGCCGCGTCCCCTGTGGCGGTGAGTCCTGTCCAGCCTCAGGGAAATGACCCGCAGAGGGCGGTTTCCTCACCTCAAGGCCGCGGGGCCCACAGCGTTTCTCGGCACCTTCGATTGAGGCTGTGATGAGACAGAGCTCAGGGACAAGTTAGCTGTGACTTAGTCATCTGCCTCCACCTTTGCGTTTCAGCCTCAGAATAACCTGGGGGAAAAGATCCTGAGTTATTTTCATTCGCTGTCTATTTTTAGCCTTTCTGTTGAAAACGTGTAATATTTGCTGAAGCCCTTCTCGAGCCCCTCGAACCCGGAGTGGCTACCGTGTTTATTTTCGGAGCTATTTTCATCTGCCTGGGGAACTTTCTGTTTTCATCCGAGCTTTCAGGGAGAGGAAGCAGGTCGACCTGTCTGGCTGACTCGGCAGCTGGCCCCGCTGGTTTCTGAATAAAATGGTGCTAAATTCAGAGCCACTTATCATGTGTCTGTTCTTAGGTGATTCAGTCTTCCCGTGACTTGGCGTCCCAAATGCTAATAAACGCGAACGGACTAATTTTGGTGGGGATGAATGTATTGTGCTTTTTGGAGCTGGTGTGTGTGTGTGTGTGTGAGAGAGAGAGAGAGAGAGACAGAGACAGAGACAGAGAGAAGGACGCTGTTTCCCTGTTGACCTGCCGCTGGTCGGGCAGAGGGAGAGGGAGCTCTGCCTGGAAGGTCACCGCCTTCTGCCCGCTCCTGCTGTCTGCCCTGCGCTCCAGGCCTTTTCGCACCAGCAATTTCCCAACACTGATCTCAGACTTCCAGGTGAAAAAGCCGCGTCTGGAGGAGAGTGTGGGACTCTGTGGGAGTCTTCCAGAGGATGCTTTGGGGGTCCTCCCAGCCTTAGAGACACTCGAGAGCGAAGTGCAGTAAGACCCCGACTGGAACAGACCAATCGCCTGCAGCGAGTGAGCCTGAAGTGCTGGCCGACCCCAGCTGGCGCGTCTGCAAGGAGGCGGAAGCCCCTCGTGGGAAGACCCCTGGTCTTGGTGTGGGTGAGTTCGTGGGTGCAGGCAGGGCGAAGCGCACATCTTGCTTCTGTACTCACTGTACATAAATTATCCTTAGAGTTTAAGGGCAAACAAAGTTAACTGGAGCCAAGGGCAAATAGTGCCGCCACCACCCGGCAGAAAACCAGCGACTAAAAGTCAGCCAGGCCGTCCCCAGCCCAGACTGGGGTCCCACCTCCCCCTACCAGCCCTCCCCACCTCTCTCACCACCCTCCTTCCTCCAAAGCTGCCTTTGTTGCTTCTTCCTTTGTTCCATTTCAACCAACTTCTGGCACAAAGATGCAGCTTTTTGAGAGTTCAGTTTCAAATGACACCTGTCGGACTATTTGGGGGTGGGGGGAGACTATATGTTCGCAGGTATTTTTTTTTTGTCTTTTTTGGTTGAGATGAAATTCACAGAACATAAAATAAGCCACTTTGAAAGCTTTCCCTATCTTCACAGAGAGGAGGCCTTCACCTCCATCCTCAGCCAAACCTTTTCTTTGTTCCCACAGGAAGCCTGCAGGCATAAACCTTCCCTGCACTTGCCAATCCTAGCGCTCTGGCCCCAGGCAACCGAGAATCTGCCTCCCCCTCCATAACTAGGACCTACTGTGTGCTTTCCATATAAATGAAGTCCCACCTTAAGTCTTAAGGGACTTCTGTCTCCCTTCCTTCTCTCAGCTTGTCTGGTGGTGCTTCTAGAGGCAGTGTGCACCAGAAATTCATTGATTTGGTTCCTGTCGACCCCCTCACCCTTGTGTCCACATCTTACCTCTGAACCATCAGTCTGTCCTCTTTCTGAGTTCACTTTTGGTTGCTTCTTTTTTTAATTATCACTGGATTCCACATAGAAGTGAGATTATACAATAGTTGTCCTTGTCTGACTTATTTCACTTAGAATAATGCCCTCAAGCTTCATCTACATGGTTGTAAATAGCAGGTTTCTTTTTTTTAGGCTGAAAAATATCATAGGTAGATGACAGATAGATAGATAGATAGATAGATAGATAGTAGATAGATAGGTAGGTAGGTAGATAGATAGATGACCGATAGAGAGATACAGACAGACATAAATAAATACAGAGATACAAAGATGGATGGATGGATGATGGATGGATGACGGATGTAGGTAGGGATATATAGAGATACAGCTATAGCTATAGCAATATCACAATTTCTTTATATTCATCTGTTGATAGACACATAGGTTGTTTCGAGGCTGTCTGGGAGAGCCGTGCTAAGGAGAAGCAGCCCTCCCCTCGGGGCGCCCGTAAACCCTGACACGGACACAGAACTCGGAGGGAGAGGCCTGCCTTGCCACACTCATCCTGCATGGACACCTACTTTGAGGTCTGCGGCCGGCAGGAGCGATCATCGGCGCCAGGACTGTTGTCCATTTACAAGTGGCAAAGTGCTGTCACCCCCTCCCTGCTGACACCTGGAAAACCTCAGTGTTCAAAGCCACCACGGCCCTCGCCCACCCCCAGCTGCCCGGTGGACCAGCAGGGGCGGTGCCATCTTCAAGCTCTCGCAAGGTGTCCACACACACTCGCCTGTCTTACCACTGGACTCACACCGTACCCCGCACCTGGCCGGGGTGCCTGTCCTGTCTCCTTTATGTGAAAGCACAGACATCGCGGAAAGAGGCTTCCCAGTCTAGCTCCTCTGGGACACCTTCCCGTTTTCACCTTCCGCCCATCTGGGAAGAACTTGAACATTACAGTGTCCATCCATTTTGGAACGCTCTAGTCATCTGAAAAAGTTATTCCAGCCCTAAGACACTTAGGGGACGTAGGCAAGGGGAAGCAGGACTTTCGGGAGCAAACCGAGGCCATTTCCTCTGCCAGAAAGGATTTCTGTGCTCTCAGCCATGGCGCAGACAACTCTTGGGAAAGACTCAGCCAGCCCTACACCTTGTGAGGGAATAGCTCTGTGGTTTCTGGGTGCAAGGAGGGGGTTTTCAGCAAAACAATCATTTCTAGAAACATTACCAGGTCTCATCATTATTTCCAGAGTATATTAAAATGCTCCTTTTACATCTTCACCCCGCATTTTGAGGACCTGCACGTGCTGTGTGTATATTACTCATCTGAGGTCCGTCCGTGAGTGAGAACGGCTGCAGATGGGACACTCCTGCTGCGGCCGCCAGAGAAGGTTGTAGAGGTCCAGAGGGCCAGCTCCCGGTCTCTGAAGTCAAGTTTGTGGTGCTGCAGCTGGTGTGCAGTAACGTCTACCCTTCGGGGAACACTGTCCCCGTAATAAAGAGAAGGCTTTTCTGGGAAGAGTTAACTGGTTATGTGAGGACCTTTAAGTCAACCGGGGCCTGTATAAGAGTTAGCTCACTTTCTATACCCAGCTAGCGAGTCAGCTTCCTATACCAGCTAGAGAGCCAGCTTTCTACATCCAGCTAGAGAGTCAGTGCTATTTACACTTGGTGGGTGGAAGGCTACATCTCAGCCATGTGACTTAGTTCTTCTAACACTGTAAGCAGGGCCTCCCTGGTGGCGCTGGGCTTAAGTTTCAGCACTGTGAAGCTATGACTAGCCACTGTGACATGAGTTTGATCCCCGGCCAGGGAGCTTCCCACAGGGCACAGCAGACCTCTCCGGCCTCGCCCTCTGCTCCCCTCAGCAGTGAATTTCAGTGGATCCGCCTGCTCTGCTCCCTGCTCTCTCTGGGGAATCTTCTCACCCCCCCATACCTCTGGCCTACACCCCACATCTTGTATGCAAATAAATAGCAATAAATCTTTTTTAAAAATAACACTGTAAGCAGTACAAGAATGGAAGTGTTTGTGTTGCAATGAAATTTCAATTGAGAACACAGAAAGGCAATTTCATACAATTTTCACACGTCACCAAGTATTATGCTTTTGAATGTTGCCAATGGTTAAAAAACATACCACGGTTAAAAGGGAGAGGGGAAGAGAGAGGGGGGTGCCTAAGGAGTCTATGGAATGGTGGCAGGGAAAAATTAAGGTTTTTTTGCATGAGAAAATACAACCCAGAGGTCTTTGCTAGAGCTGCTATCGATATTTTCAGTGAGAGGATGGAACAGCAACGAAACTTTAAATAGCTACCAGTCATGTACTAAGCGGTTGTATCTATAAGATCACATTATACTCAACGTAGCTTTTAGGTTGTCCAGAAACAGTCACCACAGCACTTATCTGCAACAACTGTTCTAGAAGAGAAACCCCATCAGGGCAGGGAACTTTGCCAGTCCTGTGCACTCCTCCTTGCTACTACCTGGAAGGTGTGCCCAGTACGGTAAGAGCCTGTCTGAATAGCTCTTTTGCTCACCACGGAGGCATCTTTTTCATTCATTTGGAGTTTTAAAATTCGGTGTGACATTACTGATCTTGAAGAATGAACTTGTGGAGCCCCCTTGCTCTCCCCTCCCCCTTCTGTCCAGCCCACGTCCTTGGGGGTGGGTGCATGAGTGAGTCCAGGTGGGCAGAGGAGCAACAGAGGACCCTTGGTGCCAGCCTTCATATTCCTGTTGGCAGGAAGCCTCTTCTCCTGGCAGCCTCGTGGCCGGCAAGCTCCTACTGGAACGTACATTTCCGATACGGTGACGAGAGAAGACAAATGATAGTTGCTTTAATAGGATTGTGATTTGTCACCCACAGACTACATTTTCCAGAGCGGTTACAGCTGCAGCAGATTCTGTTAAGACTCATCCTGCTTTGAGATGACGGAGTTAACAGAACCAGTTCTCCAGCTCACCGGGGAAAGTACGGAAAAAGAGGTATGTGCATTATCAGATCAGTATTCAAAAAATGTAAGTATGTTTGGGCATCGTCGGGCGTCTTTGGGGTCCTGGGCATGATTTCCTGGGTCTTCTACATCAAGATTCTGAATCCCCAAAGCCTGAGGCATAGAAATGATGACACAGCTCCTCCCTCGACCACTTAACTTTTGGGGTCTCGTCCTCTGAATATGGGAGACAACAGTCCTCACCTACCTGTATTACCGCGACATCGAATTCCACATTGCACTCAGCATACAGCTGACAAGTGTGCTCAGAGGTCAGCGGAACGCGACATCTCAAGTGGAGAAAAACAGCAGCTACCCCCGTGCTGGGGCGGCTGCACGGAGCAGCACAGAGCCGCTGGCCGCAGGACGGACGTCTCTGTCCCAAGGCCCCTGAGGCTGGAAGCCCGAGGCAGGGGACGCTCCCCAGGGCTCCCTCATCAGTCTGCAGAGGCGGCTTCCCCACTGTGCCCAGCACAGGGTGCTGTCCCAGGTCTGCCAGTCACGGGCAGAGGGCCCACCTCAGGTACAGCCCTGCCCTCCCCACTGACCGCCAGACACTCTCACACTCCCTCATGGTTTAGGGTCTCAGGGAAACCAGAGCAACGCCTCAAAGCAAAGGGACCTCAGAGGTTTGCCTGTGGTGTTGGAACGGACACCACTGTCCTTGTTTTTCATGAGGGACACTCCTGGTGGACAGTCACCCACAGCTGCCCACACCTTTATTTATTGATGCATACACAAACCGGGGTGCAGGCCAGAGGTGTGGGGGGTGAGAGGACTCCCCAGAGACAGAGTGGGGAGCAGAACAGGCAGATCCACTGAAATCCACTGCTGAGGGGAGCAGCGGGGAGACAGGAGAGGTCTGCTGCGCCCTGTGGGAAGCTCCCTGGCTGGGGATCGACTCAGGCCGCAGTGGCTGCTGATAGCTTCACCCCTACGCCCCCAGGGAGGCCCAACTTCCGACTGTCTTTTTAAAAATATTAGTCATTTTTGAAATAACAGATTAGATTTACAGAGCACTTGCGCATACATTGCAGCACAGGGAATTCCCCAATGATGCCCCCTCTGAGTTTCTGGCGCTAACATCCTGTGTGAGTGGGGTGCATGTGCCATAATTAATGAGCCAATGCTGATGAAGTTCAGCGTTTATTTAGAGTTCCCTCTCTGTGTTACGGACCCTTCCTGTCTGGGTGAGTAATGTCGCATATCCGTAAGACAGAACCCTGTGAGCAGCTGTACGCTCTCAAAATCCCCCATGGTCCCCGGAGGTGGCCCGCCCTCGCACCCCACGACCCCGGAACCGCTGGCGTGCTGTCTTCACATTTCCCCTCTCCTAGAATGTCCTAAGTTGGAAGCGGGCCGTGTGCGGCCGTTTCTCACATGTACATGGGGGCGCTGTGCCTTCGTGTCTTTGCAGCGGGAGATGAGATGGTCCGGCGGGACCACAGCTGACGCGTCCATCCATCCCCTACCGGAGGAACACCGAGAAGAAGCCGGCCGGAGTGGACGGGCCACCGCCTGTTCAGCCTTGGGAGACTCTCACCCCCCTCCGAAGCGCTGTCCTTTCGTTTCCCGGTGAGCAGTGTGGCTGGACCTCCTGTCAGCGCCTGGGATGGTCATTTCCCCTCGACTAGGGCATGCCGGGAGTGGTGTCTGGTCCAGCGAGGGACAGGGCCTGCCGCCCTGTCGTGGGTCACCTGCCCGGCGGATAGCTAACCAGTGATATTTCCACGGAGCGTTCGCCCGTTTTAAATCAGGTCGTTTTCTGGTGGCCTTCCGGCGTTCCTTGTACAGTTTGGATCCGTTCCTGTATTCGCCATGGATTTTACAAACGCTTTCTCCTCGTCGAGGCCTTGTCATGCATCCTCCTAACCGTGTCTCTTGCTGAGCAGATGCTTTTAATTTTCAGCAAGTCCAACTGATCGCTATTTTTCTTTCGTGGATGACACTTTTGGTGCTGCGTCTAAAATGTGTTGCTAAGCCCAAGGTCCTCTAGAGATTGCTATTTTATCTTCAGGGGTTTTATGCATTTGCTTTCTGCAAGGAGGGCCCGTTTTGGGAAAAGCGTGAGGTCTGAGGGAGCTTCTTGTTGGCAGCTGGGTCTCGGTCCACCACCATCGGTCACGGGGGTCCTTTCCCGTTGAAATGCCTTTGCTCCTTCCTCAGAGACTGTTTGCTCAGTCCAGGAAGGCCCTGGGAGGTGGGGGGCACCCCTCGGGCTGGACCCCGGGGCCAGCTGAGTAGTGGGCTCCCCCTCTGGCTGAGCCTGGTCGGAGTAGCCTTCTGGGAACACAGTGCCTACACGCAGGCTGCAGGCTTGCCTGGGTCCGTCCTGCTTTTCATTAAGATACAACACTGGCCAGGAGGAATGCCGGGGACATTCATCGCAATTCTCAGGGCCCAGCCCCAGACCTTCACTTTCAAGAGCTTCCATACTCCTCTCTTTCCTTTTCTCTCACCTGTGCAGTTAAAAAACTGGCAAAGCAAATCCAATAAAAAACCCTGGCACGCAGCTGCCCACCACCTAGCAGTTCAGAAAGCAGGATTTGCTGATGTGCAGATAAATTAGGGTGCGCGTAGGCGCGGCTGTGTTCCCCCGGGTGTCCTGTGGTCTGGGATGGACACGGGGCTCCTGCCTGGCCAGGGGACCTCTGGGGTGCTGGGACAAGAGGAAACGGGCAAGGTGGGGTCAGCGCTCACTGGCCCGGTGGTTAACCCAGGGCCAGCTGTGAGAGGTCCCCAGGGTCACGTTCGCAGCCAGACTCGGCACCACCCTCGCAACGCGCGGACTGGCCGCGCCAAGCCAGGCGCGCGCACGCGAGGCCCTAACGCCCCGCGCCAGACGCAGGCGGCCCCGGCGCCCGGGGCTGCGCGGCTACTCGAGAGTGCGCGGTAGCCGCGGGCCGCGTCCCCGCAAAGCCGGAGCTGTAATGATGTCAACTTGTTATTTACTTTCCAAACCTGAATGACTGAGCAAGGCGAAAGGAGAATCAATCAGCCGCAATGTGACCCTACAGGCGGAAAAGACGCCGCGCGGCCGCCCGCCGGCGTGGGGGCAGGGAAGCACGTGGAGCCGGCGGGTTGCATCAGGGGCGCTCGGGTTTCCACGGCGCCCTCGCCCCGAGTGCGCGCAGCGCCGCGGCCCGGCCCGCGCCGGCCCAGGAGCCCGGACGACGCGGCCGGCTCGCCGCGGGCCCCTCGGCGTCCCGGGGGGCCCCCAGCGCCGAGCGCCCCTAATAAGGCGCACTCAGTTCTGCTGATTCACATTATGGAGACGGTGTAAGTGCTGGGCTCGGTGTGCGCGCAGCTCGCGTGGCGACCGCCGTGCGCACCGGCCGCCCGAGGCGCAGCCCCCCGAAGCCCCCCGGGCCCTCCCCGCCCCCGGCAGAGCCCCCGGCCCGGCGTCCGGGAGCGCGCGCTGCCCAAGGCGAGCGCCCCGCGCGGGGCGAGCTGAGATGCCCCGGCGGGGCAGGCCGGACACCCCGGAAGGCAGACCCCGAGGAGGGTGGCGCCTTATGGGGTCGACGCTGCGCGCGGGGCCGCTGTCAGCCCGAGCCCAGGGCCGGGGCGCGCCCGAGCCGGGCCGTGCAGGCCCCGAGCACGAACACATCGCCGGCGCCCAGGTCCGCGGCCTGCGGCGCCCGGGCGCGGGGGGCCCCGGGCCGGCCCCCCAGGCCGCGGGGTCCCACACCTAAGCACTGGCCTGCACCCCGAGCGTCCGCGCTCCTTCCTCCCCCAGCGTTTGTCCGGCTCTCCCGGGGCTTTGCGAGGCCCAGGCCCCACCCGAGCGCCCGGGCTTTGGGGAGGCGGAGGCCGCAGGGCCTCCGGGCAGGCCGCGGCGGGGGAGGGCGCCCCGGAGCCGCGGCCCGGTCCCCTCCCCCATGGATCCCCGGGAGGTGGCCGGGGCGCCGGCCCCGGAGACTCGCGCAGGCCGGGCGGGGACGGGCGGGAGGCCGCGTCCTGCGTCTCCGCCGGAGGCCGCGGGAGGACCTGGCTGCGCGCGCGGCGGCAGCGGCCGGCGCCCCTCCCCAGCGAGGTGCGTGTTGGGGGCGGGGGCGCCGCCGCGGGGGAGGGGCGGGCGCGGGGGAGGGGCGGCCGGAGCCCCGACCTCGCGGGGTGGGGGAGGGGCCGGCCCCCCAGGCCGTGGTCCCGCGGGGTGGGCGCGCTGGCGGCCGCTCCCTGGTCGCTGCCCGTGCCGGTCCCTCCCCGCCCGCCCTCGCCGCCGCCGCCGCCGCGCCCGCCCCCCCGCGCCTCGGGAGCGAGGAGCCGCCCGCGCCCCCGCCCCGCCGCCGCCGCCGCCGCGCCTCCGGCCGCCATTCGGCTCCGAAACTTTCGGGCGCCCGCGCCTTCGGGGACTCGCGGCGGGGGCGGGGGCGCCGGGGGCGCGCTGCCCGGGCCGGGCCGTGCTCGGCCGGCGGCGGCGCCGGGGCGGTGGGAGCGCGGCCGCGGGCGGCGCCGCCACAAGTTGCGCGGCCCGGCGAGGTGAGTGCGCGGGGCGCGGGGCGCGGGCGCGGGGGCGGGGGCGGCGCGCTGCCTGCCGCGAACAATACGGCGCGGGCCGCTCCCGAAGTGCCGGCGCGCGGGGCCGGGGGCTTTGTCCGGGGCGGGGCGGCCGGTGAGTTTGGGGGGCGCCGCCGCTCCGGGGCCTTTGTCTGCGCGCGCGGGCCGCCCCGTGGGGGAGGGGAGCCCATTCATCCCGGGCGCCCCGGAGCGAGCGAGCCGCGCGGCGGCGCGCACGGGGGGCGGCGGGCCGGCCCGCGCCGGGCAGTTTCCGAGGCGCCCAAACTGTCAAGGAAGTGGGGACCCCCGCCTGCAGCCGGGCCCGCGCGGGCCGGGCCGGCGGCGACTTCGGGGGTCTCCCCGGCCGGGCGGGGCCGCAGAGCGCGGCTCGGAGGGCGCAGACCTGTTGCTGCGGCTGGGAGGGAAGGCCCGTGGCCCCGGGGGCGGGCGGGGCGGGCGCACCGGGTCCCGGCTCGGGGGCGCCGGCGGCCGCGCGGCCCGGCCTGGACTTCACGTGCGTCGCCCGCGCGCTCGCGCCCGCCTCGCCGTGCCCTGGAGACTCCGCAAAGTTCCACGGGCCGAGCTGGGTCTGCCCTGGCGGGGACGGGGTGGCCCAGGCCCCCGGGAGCAGCCCCCGCCCCACCGCGCCTGCCACCGACTTCTGGTATTTGTCGGACGCGGCGCCCGCGCCCCGGGTCTGACCGGGAAGGGGAGGGGCGCGCCGGCGGCAGGGGCGGGCGCGCGGGGAGCAGATGGCTCCGCCGTTTTGCGAAGTTTGTCTCGGTCGCCGCAGCAGAGGCGGGGTGTGGAGTGGGGGGGCAGTTAGGACGCGAGAGGACGCCTTGGTCGGCCCCGTCTCAGGCGCCCGCGGAGTCCGCGCAGAGCCGCTGGCACGGGTGGAAGTGGACGTCCCCGCCGGCCTTCAGGGACACTCTCGTGCGGACAGAATGCAGAGTGTGGTGTCTTTTGGGGGGCTACGCGGCCCCCTGTGCGCGCGGAGGTGGCAGCTCTGCGTAGTTGTACAAGAAGACGCTGAGAACAACCCGGTTATGGGGGACCCTCTGTCGTTTAGGGGAGCCGACGTCGCAGAATCTTAGCCCTGTTTCCAGCTGCAGCTGTGGGCGCCGTGGAGTTTCTCTTCCCGGCGACGTTCCCGGAGGGGCTCACCTGCTGCTCCACACCAGGTGCCCGCTGACCTGGGAGGGGCTGGAGCTCCTGTTTTGGGGGGCAGAGCGGGCTGGGGATGGGCTCACTCCTTGGGAGCTGCGCTCTTAATTCAGGCCCCGGTCAGGCCAGCCAACAGGACCTGTCGCCCCCCTCGCCGCCCCGGTGCGGTCTCCCCAAGCCAGGGCAGGGTGGCGCGTGTTGGGGTGGTGCTGGGGTCCTCGCTTCACCTGCCTGAGCTCCAGCCTTGGCACCTGTTGCACAGCTCACCTGGGTGTCCTGCCTGGCTTGGGTGAGCCTCAGACGCGGAGAGAGCCAGGTCCAGCCCCGTCAGACCGAAGGTGCAGGTGGGGGAGCTCTGTCCTGCTGTCCCCTCGCCCCTTGATGGCCCCGGGGGCGCTTTGTGAGCTGGGGGTTCTCCGTGCGTAAAAATAAGGGGAGTGGGATCGGCCACTGCACATGTAGCAGGGGACGGACGGTGGCCCCAATGTGTCTGCGGGTCTGGGGACTCCGGAGCCGCCGCACCGTGAGCTGTTGGTGTCGCGCAGAGAGCACCTGTCTCGCTGGCGGGGAGACGTCACCCGCAGGTGCATGGCAAGGCCCGTGCCGCCGTGCCGTCGCCCGAGAGTCGGCCTCAGCGTCTGGTGCAGACGCTTGTTAGGAAAGCACAGGAGACTGCTGTCCGCGGAGACTCTGCTGTCCACTGTCCACGCAGCCTGAACGCCTGTGGGTGACCTCGGTGCGCACCTGGCAGGTGGCCGACGGAGCGTTCTGGGGCGACCCCGTCCAGTGTGTCCAGCCCGGGGGCTCTGGTCATCCTGGTTTGGTTCTTCCCGGGATCCGGCCAGAATTGGGGTCCCGGTCTTTGCCGGCCTCTGTGGGGACTGGGCCCTGAGGGGTGGATACACTGCGGCAGCCGCTCAGAAATCCCAGTAAAGCGGCGAGGAGAGTTGGGGTGCTCGCGGGGCAGGGGGGACGCCGTGGAGTCCAGTGAGATCTTCACAGGCCTTACCCGGCACGAGGCCCCCCGGCCCGCGATCGGCCAGGCGGGGCTTGGGCAAAGGGTTCTCGCCCGGAAGCTGGCGGTCGGGTCTGAGGTTGAGGTGGACGCGTCTCAAAGTAGAAAAACAGCTGCCACGGGGTCCGCTTCCCCCGTCCTGAGTGTCTGTCCTCAGGAAGCTGCTCCGTGACTTGGTTTCCCCACAGGAATGGACGTTCGGGGCGTCTTCGGCCTGGGCGGCTGGCCGACAAGCAGGTGTGAACCTGGCTGGCTCTGGGGGCCCCGTCCCCCCACTTGAAGCCCCAGCATCGAGGTCTGTCTCTGAGGTCGGGGTCGACAGTAGCTACAGTATTTAAAAGAAGGGGCGAAGGGGGGACCCAGGCGCCCGCTCGGGGTGTTCTCTCGTGACTTGCTGGCCGCGTCCTCTCCGTGTTTTTGTAGGAACGGGTCAGAGATTCCGTCTGTGACGAGGATGGGGGACCCCGTTTGCGCCCTTCAGAGAGTGCCTTCCCAGACTCTGGGTTTCTGGCAGGCCTCGTTCCCTGTGTGGGTGTTGGGGCGACCCTGGCCGGCCAGGACTACGCACCTGGGTGTCCAGCGTTCTCCGGGGTCGGGGAGCCGCGGGAAAGCTGTGGGCGGTGGGCGCGGCCCCCACGTGCCAGGGGGGCCCCGGGTTTCCTGCCACGGCTCTTTCCCCTTCCCCCCTCGATAAGACAGGCGGCCCCCCGAAGCGTCCAGAGGCCCCGCCGGAGCCCCCCGGAAGCAGCCTCGGCCGGAGAGCGGGTCTCGGCTCGTTTTGCGAACACTTGTTCTTTTTCCGAAGTCGGAAGATAAAGTTTTCTTCCAGTGCTATTTTTAGCAGGACGGAAGTGGCCTCTCGGGAGGAGACGGGCGGACGTGTCCCTCCCGTCCGGCGCCTGCCCTGCGTGTGGCCACCCTCGGCTCGCCGGCGCGGACCCCCGCAGGCTGAGACCGGCTCGCAGCTGTGCGGGGGCTCCGGGGGCCGAGGGCTCTGCAGCGGCCCAAGAGGATGAGCCGGAGTCCCCACAGAAGGCGCCGTGGCGAGGGGCTTGCGGGGCAGCGGACAGCGGCTTGCCAGCAGCGGTGCCCTGCGGCCTCTGGTCCGGGCTCGGGGATGGGGGGCGCCCGTGCGGCGAGGGGCATGAGGGGCTGAGACGGTGCCGCGTGTGCTTCCACGCTGAAGGGTGGGGCGTGCCGTCTGCGGGCCGCTCTCCCCTGCGGTTTTGGGGACCGTGCCGGACGCCCTACCCCCCCAGATCGCCGGTGCCCAGCTGCGGGGTGGGGACCCCCACCTTGGACGGCACAGGCCTGTCGGGGGCCTTGGGAACCCACGGACGCCCCAGGAGGTGCGGCCAGGGCTGCGGAGCTGGTGGTGCACGGCGCCGCCCCTGTGCCGTCGGGAGCGCCGTCCTTGGGCGGGGTGGCCGCTGGCAGTCACTCCCTTCGTCCCCCCACGCGAGTCGGCGTCCTGCTGACCCTGGACAGCAGCGGTGTGTGGGCCGCGGGTCCCTTTGTGCCGGGACTTTGCTGTAGCAGACGCCGGCAGCTGGGGGCTCACGAGTCCGTGCGACTCCGTCCCTCTGGCCGGCTGGGGGGGTGTCGCCTTGCCAGGCGACGGTGGGCTGTCCGCAGCTCGTGTGGGGGCCACTTACCTGGATACTTGAGCCTGGGGGCCCCGGCCCCCCGATCCGTGCAGCCTGTGCGCGTGATTTTCACTATTATGTGCTACAGAGGACTCATCTGGGGTTGTTGTTTTGTGAACTTCAACTTGTGTGTCCATTTATGTGACTCTCCCCGTCGTCGGGGCTCAGAGTGTCACCCCCAAACGTGCGGGGCGTTGTCCCGCTGTTCCTCGAAGCCCCCAGCCCCTGACCTGTCCATCCGCTCTGCTCTCTGGGTGGATCACCCCGTCCTCGCTCGGCCCCCCACTCGGCGCCCCACCCTGTGGCCCCACTTCCGCCGCTGTTCTGGCTGCCCCCCCACTCCATGGGCTTCATGCTGGTGCCGTCTTTGGGGTGACATGGCCCTGTGTGTCATCGGGTGGAGGGACGGGGGCGCATTGGGCTGCCCGCTCGGTATCGGCAAGGAGACTCGCGGAGAGAACTTGGGGGCTGGGGCTCCCCAAAGCTCGCGCTTCTCGCCACCAGCGCCTGCTGTCAGAGAACCGTCTCCTGTCCGTGCGCTACCGCAGAGGTGCGCGCACAAGAACGCAGAAACGCACCGCGGAGTTGACACCGCACTAAGCAGGCTCAGGACGCGAGTGCGTTTGCACCGTCGGGCGTACAGACGCGCGCTCCCGGCTCTCCGGTCAGCCAGCGTTTTCCTTCGGGCCCGTTTCTCTGTGTCTAGTGAGAGGCGGCTGTTTTCTAGAAGGCTCCTTGGCAGGGCCACCTGCTTCTGTGGGGCCTCTGGGCCGGCCGGTCTCATCACCAACAACGCTCACCGGACGATGCCAGAGGGGCTGCCTCAGCGGGTGCCGCTCGGGCGCCCTGTGTTCAGCGCCAGCACCGACGCCCCCTTGGAGAGAGGACGCGTCGTCGCTTTGGTCACAGATGGGCCGGGACACTCCGCTCGTGGTTTTCCGGAGAGACGCAAGCCCGGTGACCAGCTGGGAGCCTCGTGGTGGCGACGCTGAGGCCCGAAAGGACTGGAGCGGGTTGGTGGCGCCGGCCGCATGCCGGCTGGGCTGAGCCGGAGGCCCTGTGTCTTCCCTCCCTGGGCGCGAGTCCCGCGTGTGTCTGCACGCTGCCGCCCGAGCATCGGATGTGTCTGCAGGAGGGCAAGCTGGCGCAAAGCTGGAGGCGCTCGCAGCCCGCTCTGGTGCGCAGTGTCACCGGGCTGCCGAAAGCCCAGCCCTTCCCGGCTGCTGGCACCGTCGTCCCCGTGCTCCGTACTGGTCTTACCCCAGGGCGTGGGCCTGTCCCTCTCTGCCCAGCGTGGCCAGCTGTCTGGCGCACCTTACACAGGTGAGGCCGCGAGCCCCTCCCTCCCTGTAACACGCCGCTCTCTGCTGCCTCTGTGGCTCCCCTGCCCCCACAGATGCGTCCTCAGCCCCAAGAGCGAGGGAGGAAGAGGCGGCCCTGGACACACAGCGTGCCCCGAGGTCTAGCAGCCAAATGGCTAATTCGCACACGACTCCAGACAAACCGCAAATTTCAAAGACCCCAAATACAGAAGCCGAGAAGGCCCCGGCACCTCCCAGCGGGCAAAACCGGGCGCGCGGGGTGCGAACCACACAGCCGGGGCGGAGCCGAGGCAGCTGGACAAGCACCTGCTTCCCAGAGGGGCCCCTCAGGGAGCCGCTCGGTCCTGTCTCTGGACTCTCAGTCTGGGGCGGGGCTTCGTGCCCGTCTGTGAATGCTCAGCAGGAACCAGATGTCACCCCCAGATCGCAGGGTGCGCCTGGCCGCCTCCCCGCCAGCCTCCGAGTGGCCGCAGGCTCTGCCTGTCTTTTCCGGAATGTGCCTCGCTGCTCCCTCCTCCGTCCATGGCCTGGGCTCTGTCCTCCCCGGCTCGTCTCTCGTGGCTGGGGAGGGTGACGCGGGCGCGGTGGGGACGCTTCCCGGCGGCCCCTCTGGGAGTGCCTGGCTTTGCCCGCTGGGAGGCACCGGGGCCTCCTCGGCTTCTGGGTTTGGGGTCTTCGAAACTGCAGTTTGTTTGGAGTCGTTTGGGAATTAGCCGTTTCCGCGCTCGACCTCGGGGGACGCTGTGTCCAGGTCCGCCCGGGCGGTGTTACAGGGAGGGCTTGCGGCCTTACCTGTGCTACAGGTGGGAGGGGCGCACAGAGGGATTGTGCCATCTCACGGCGGCGGGGAGGAGCGGTGGGCGGGTGGACGGCCTGGTGGGTGTCCAGTCCCGTCCAGGGGAGTCGGCTCTGCGGCCGCTGGTTGGCACACAGGTGCTGGTGAAATCGGTCGCCTCCTTGGTTCCATCCAGGACCAGCTGTTCTCCACAGGGAGCAGCTGGGGGTGATGCCCCCAGGGGATATTCGGCCCCCACGGAGACCCCCCTCCCCCGGGGACGCCAGAAGAGGGGAGAGGCACGTCGCCATCCAGGCAGAGACGGGGTGCTGCTAAGTGTCTCTCGTGCGCGGGGCAGCCCCGTGCGTGGCTGAGTTTGGAGCCGTGAAACCCAGCGTGGACAGGCAGTGTGCAGGCCTCCCTCAGGCGTTTTCACGCGTGAGGACCCGCGTCCCAGCACTCTCCCCGCCGGGGGACCCACAGCCGCTTCCGGTGGCTGTGGAAACCTGTTTTTTATTAGGTGTGTTCATGGTGAGCTCATGCCGCTGCCCCAGTGGTCTTCTGCCGGCCGTTTCTCTCGTGCAGCTTGTTCCTCTCTGCTCCAGCGAGCTCTGGCAGCGGAGATCGTGCCTCGCGCCCCCTGCCTGCCCGGCACGTGGGTCCACTGCTCCCGGTGTCCTCTGCCTGGTGGGGGTGTCCTGGGCTTGGCTGGTTCCGCGGTGCCCGCCTTTGACAAATTCTGTACTGTCCGTCCTGTTTCCAGCCTTGGGGGGCTGGCGGTTGGCGGTGTGGCAGAAAGCAGGTGTTGACCGCACCGGAGGAGGAGAGCCTGGTCCTTGGGGGTCGTTGGCTCGGAGGGCTGGGGGGGAGGAGAAACTACAGGGAAGGGAGGTGTCATCTGTGTCGTCTCAGCTGTCTTTGGATGACAAGTTCACGGCACAGAGCAAGAGGCACATGTGGAAGGACTGTCTCCCCGAGGTTCTTAGAGAGTCAGCACAAATCCAAACCCCAAACAAGCCACCCCCCCGAAAAAAAGTTATTGGTAATATTAGGATATCGACTTTGAGAATATTGATTGGGAAGTGGTCATCCTTTGCAAGTAGAACCAGGCTTCGGCGAGTGGGTGGACTTGTAGATTGTAAGAGCAACGTGTGGTTACCAGAAAGGAAGGGGGCGTGGCGGGGAAATCTGGTCACACGGGTCCATCGTGGGGTGAAGGACAGAATGGAACTTTTAGGGGCTAACTTACTGTACACGTTTTTACTTACAACGACGTTCCCCAAATCACGGAACCAACCCAGGGGCCCTTCAGCAGATGAAGGGATGGAGAAACCAGAGCACATGCTCTGTGGAATATTATATAGCCGTGAAGAAGGCGGAGGCAGGGCATTTGGGACACAGCGGACGGACTTTGTGGACTGTGTTGTGTGAGATCAGTCACAAAGTGAAAGAGGTTTGTTCATCTGCGCAACAGAAATACCCAAAACGCAGTTAAATGCAAGCAGTGGGAGAGAGAAGAACTTGGACTTGGTGAAAGGAAGATAATGGTTCCAGAGGAGAAAGGGGAAGGGTAGGCAGGATGGGGGAGCAAGAGAAGGGGTGTGGGCACAGTGGTTTAGCAGAGACTGTAAAGATACGGAGTCATGGATGAAGGAGAAGTCCCCCATGCCGTCGGGTGCTGCCACTTTCCAACCTTTTCTCCTGGGGATGCCCAGGTTCCTGTTGGCTCCTGGGGCTGTAGGCAGCGTTCCTTCAATAAGAATAAGCAGGTAGGGCCTCGCCGGTGGCGCAGCGGTTGTGCGCTGCGCTGTGGAGCTGTCGGCAGCAGCGACGCAAGTTCGATGCCCGGCCGGGGAGAATCCCACATGGCGTGGCAGACCTCTCCTGCCTCGCCCGCTGCTCCACTCAGCAGTGTGTTTCTGCCGTCGATCTGCCTGTTCTGCTCCCCGCTCTGTCTCTGGTGAACCCTCTCGCCGCCCCACGCCTCTGGCCTGTACCCCAGCTTGTATGTATAAATAAATAAATGTTAAAAAAAAAGAGCAGGGAGGCCTTGCTCCTTCCTGCTTGCTGTGCTCGGTCCTCTGTGAATGCAGGTCTGTGCGTTCTCCCCGAGAGCAGGCCGCAGTTTGAGGTTCAGGCCTGGGGTCTCGGCCCCCAGAGACCGGCCGCCCTCCGTCCCTGTTGGCGTCCACTCGCTGTCCTGGAGACGGCCCCGGCTGTTCCCCGGGGTGTGGAGACGGAGGAGGGGTGCCTTTCGCAACCAGGCTTGCTTCTTGCCCTGAGTTCTGCCCCTCCCCCACTTCAGAATGGAGCCAGGTTTCGGGGCGACTTGGACCTGGGGGGCTGCCGTGCCCATGGAGGGAAGGTTTCTCGCCCCACCGCCGCCTCTCCCACCTAAGGCCCGGGGAAGGGCGAGCGGGGGGAGGTGGGGAGGGGACTCGCAGGGGGCGGGGTGGGGTTTCTGAGGCCAGTGAGGGACGCTGCTTGTGGGGTCCGCTGCTGCTGACCGTCTGTCCCTCACCTGATGTCAGGCGTCTTTCCGCTGACCGTGTCCTTGCTGGGTCTGGGCTGCTGATTCGCCCTGTGAGACTCGCTGAAGGCAGCGAAGCTGCTGCCCACCCAGAAGCTGTGTCCCTCGCGTTTCCCCGTCAGGCGCCCGAAGCCTGTCCTGCCTGGGAGCCTGGGGCGGGGGCAGAACAGAGACTCCGCGGAGCAGGCCAGAGATGTGAGAGCCTGGCCAGGGGAAGGACGCTGCCTCGTTGGCATGTGTCTGCCAGGGCCCTGAAGGATCAGAAGCGCGCCCTCCCCTTTCCCGGGCATGTTGGAGTCACCCATGTCAGGGCAGGTGTGTCGATGGGGGAGAAGGCGGTGAGTCAGGAGGAGCTCGGATGCCGCCGTGTCTGGGGCAGCGGTTGTGCCGGCAGAGGTTGTGCCGGCAGAGGTTGTGCTGGCAGAGGTTGTGCCGGCACGGATGCCGCCTGTGGGCCACATGGATGCCTTGGTATGTTCTGTCTTCCTTGGAAGGCGGTGCCTGCCTTGCACCTCCCTGGGCCGCGCTTGGAAAGTGAACCTTTGGCTTCGGTTGTACGTCAGCAGCCCCGTGGGCCCGGGTTCGGGTGCGTGGGGACGCGGGCGTTGCAAGCGTCAGGTTCTGGCGGTGTCGCCGGGTCCACCCAGCGGGCCGTCTGAGGCTCTGGGGCTGCTGTTCGAAACAGGACACCGCCCGTTCTTTGAGGCTCGTCGGAAACCGGGCTTGACCCGCGCTAGAAGCCGGCCAGAGGCATGAGATGTCACCGGCGACTCCGGGCGGGCTGGTTGGCTGGGCCGGTGACGTTGTCCCGCCGCTGAGGGTGGAGAGGGGCCGAGATGGCGAGACGCAATGGCTGGGTCACGAGCGGGCGTTGCCTGTGTGTGCGCCGGCGAGCTGGTTCGAATGCGCGTGAGGAGCTTTTTCTGGCAGGTTTCCTCCAAGTTTCGCGGGCGCGGAGCTCTGCGTCCTGGGTTGAGGGTCCAGGGTTGGACAGATGTCCAGAGACCCCCCCCCCAGCCTCGGGGGCGCAGCATCTGAAGGGATGGGCTGGCTGGGAACATCTGTCGGCCTGGAACCGCCATCTGTGAGGTAAATCACCACAGCTGGCTCTTGAAACCCTTGTTTGTCTCCCCAGCGAGCTGGTGGGGTCGGGACCTCGGTGGTGCCCCCTGGAGCAGTTCGGAGGGGTGGGCGCCTCGTGCCTGCTTGGGGTCGGCCGCAGGTGCTGACTGGGCGTCCTGGGGCGCAGTGACGCTGTGACTGGGCAGGCGAGAGCTGCCTCCTCTGCCTCTGCTCCCCTTTTCCCCTCCCCCGCGGGCCTCCCCCCCCCCCCCCCCCCCCGCCCGCAGAGGCCAGGCACAGAGCAGAGAGCAGGGGGGAGCGCGGGGTGGAGAGAGATGGCCCAGGCCGCAGAGAGCACGGGATCATCCCCTGGGGGTGCTGGGGTGCCTGCTCTCTGTAGCCGCCGCTGGGGGCTCTCCCGCCGCCGCCCTGTCTCTAGATTCCCGTAGAGCCCTGGGGAGTCAGAAATGGCTGATGGGCCTCAGGAGCCAGGGCTGGAGGCAGAGTTGGACGGCGCTCGCGCTTTCCGGTGGCCGGGAGAAGCATCGTTGGCGCCTCGTGCACGTGGCGTGGAATTCCGGGGCCCGGGATGCAGCACACCTGTTCCCTTCCGCGTGTTCCCTGCTTGCCCTGTAGCTCTGAAGGCTGTTGGGACAGGGACACAGAGGCCCGGAGGGGGCTGCGGTCCCCTCGCTGGGGAAGGAAGGACCTGGAAGTGCCGGCCGGCCTGTGCGTCCCCCAGGCCCGCGAGACGGCCCCGCCAGCTCGGGGGAGCACCTTCCCCGGACGGACCAGGAAGCCTGGCGAGGTGGGGCGGTGATTCGTCCCTCTGGCCTCAGAAGCAGGCGAAAGGTGCTCACAAACAGCCGGCGGGAGGAAGACCGTGGTTCTCGTGGAAAGCGCCTGACTTCCGGCTCTGCTGCCTGGTCCAGGAACTTAGTCGAGACCCTTCGGTGCTCAGGTTTGCCTGCGTGAAATGAGTTGGCAGAGGTGAGACGCCGCCTTAAGTTTTGCACATTTTAACGGCCATTAAAGCAGATTCTGTTACTGCGGCGGAAATTCCCGTCAGATTAAAGCCTCTGATTCCATGTCTGCCCTGTGCTCCCTCCCGGGAGGGAGCCGATTTCAGGTTCTTAAACTACCCGTGACTTTTAAAGTCGTCAAAGGACGCTCTTTAGAAAGGACTGCCCGTTCCTCCTCTCCCTCCTGTGGCTTCAGAAATGTTTGCGTTTCCTCTCGGGGAAGGTGCGCGCGTCGCCCTGAAGTATCTGAAGCGGCAGGCATTGGCGCCTGCTTATGAGGCCCCAGTTTCCGCTCACCTGGGTCCACTCCACCTATGAGATCGTCCCACGCGCAGGGAGGAAGTTCCTTCTGGATGTCACGTTACCCGGTCTGACATCGTGAGTGGTGCGACCTCGCTTCCGTCGTCTTAGCAAGAGCGCCCGTCTCTAACTTTGCTAATTCTCCCCTGGAGATGAAGTAGACTGTACTTTTTGTCCAAGATGTAAGTAGCAAACAATCAGAGAGAATGTCTCTCGCCAGGGTGAGAGGAGCAGCTTGGGAGCCGACAATGAAAGGGCAAAACCAAACCGGGCTACAAAGCAGAAGCGTGTTTCGGGCCCTGGTGCTGGAGTGTCCCCACTCAGTCGCGGGCAGGGCGGCCTGAGGCCCAGGTGGTGCCCATGGATCTGCGCATTTTCTGCCCCGACTTATTCTGCACCGGGGTGGGGCTGGCAGCGAGGAGGGGGCATCCCGGGGGCGTCCTGGGCCAAGTTGTCTGCTGGATCGAGGTCTCCATGGGGCCCCGGAAGTGTGTGTGGATGGAGGGTTGAACGGTGGCGGTGGCTCAGCCAGGGGAATTGGCCTCAGAGGGGAGGAAGACTCGGCATAAGCACGTCGCATGGCCGGATTGGTTCTCTGGGCGCGTGTCCTCTGCGGCCTGACGCACTTTGATTTCAGACCCTGCTGTGCTCAGTTCCCAAGGTCTGAAGGTTGTGACCAGGTAAAGCGTCTTTTCCCAAAGTAACCGCTGGTGCGGGTCTTTGTGTTTGTTTCCGTTTTGCACACGGGCATGCGTGTGCGTGCGCGGAGGGACATGCCTCTGGGTTGACCCGCAGTGGCTTCCAGCTCCAGACTGGACAGAGGACCCGGCAGGTCGAGGTCCTGGTCCCCGACGTGCCGCAAGCAGGCTTTGCGGGACCCGAAGCAGCCGATGGCAGCGTCTTCCCAAGGGGGTCGCAGCGACTGCCGGCTTTGGGGCCGCAGGATGCTCGAGGGAGAGGAGAGGGATGGGGCGGCCGGGGGGCCGGCGAGGCCCATGCTCGAGGACGCCAGGGCGGCCTCTGCCCTCGAGAGCTGGCGTGTCCCCGGGTGCGTGTGGCCCGGGAGGCGGAGTGGAAGTTGCCGGGCTCCCGCCCCCCTCCCCATCAGCATCCACGATGGACACCTGCGGTCTCAGCGGCCCGGGGCATGCTTCAAGGGCCTCAGAGCCTGTTTTGAAAATGTTTTCTTGAGGCGTCATTACCTACCACAACATGCACCTGTGGGAAGGGTCCGGCTCCTTGTTTTCCGGTAAATTCACAGCTGGCCTGCCTCTCCGCGCCCCACGAGGGGGCTCATCAGCACCCCTCCCCCAGCCCTGGCGGGCACTGGCCAGCCCCAGACCTCCACGCCTGCTCTCGCCAGCTGCTGGACATGTGGCTTGTCCCTTGTGGCTCTCACGAGGCAGCTGCCGGGCATTTGGGCACAGGTTTGGGGGCCGGCGTCTCGGGTCCAGCTGCCTTATCTCGGGGTCCTGCGAGCTTCCCGTGAGTGACAGGAGGGAGTTGGCAGTTTCCGGAAGGATTCGGCCCCAGGCGCGTGGGACGCTGGGATGGGGGTTTCAGCGCGGCCTGGGGGTGCGCGTGCTGGGCCCTGTGAGGTGCCGGGCTGCTGGGAACCGTAGGAACAAAACACACCTGTGGCGTCGTCCTGGTCTCGGTGTTCAGGGGAAGGGAAGGAAAAGATGCCCTTACTTAGAAACAGGTAATTTCAGGTTTCTGATCTCGGAAATTGTAAGGCAGTAAGTGTGTATTAACACATTGTTTGCGGGTAGTTTTTATCGCGCGCTAACAGGTGGCGCGGGCCATTTTTGCTGATTGTTTGCCCAAAAACATTTTCCCCTCTGAAGGGGAATCTCACAGTGTTTACACATGTGACTTGTTTCGCTTAGTTTTTTTGTGTGCTGCACAAACCCGGCATTGCTTTTGAGCAGTTTTTTTTTCAGAGCAATAAAAAAGTATAAAAATAAACGTGTTTATACGTTACCCGCATTCTACCGCTAGTCTATAAAAAACGTGTTAATACGTGTCCTGCGCTCTGCTACCAGGCAGCGTAAAAGGTGTAACTACGTTTCCCGCACACAATGTGTTATGACTCCTTCCAGGGCCGCCCTGGGGCGCAGGGGTTACGTCTCAGCTCTGTGAAGCTGTCCGCAGCCACTGCAGCACGAGTTCGATCCCCGGCCAGGGAACTTCCCACAGGGCGCAGCAGACCCCTCCTGCCTCCCCGCGGCTCCCCTCAGCAGTGGGCTTCAGTGGATCTGCCTGTTCTGCTCCCCACTCTGTCTCTGGGGAATCCTCTCACCCCCACACCTCTGGCCTGCTCCCCAACTTTTGTGCGCACGAGTAAATAAATCTTCAAAGAACAAGACTCCCACAAAATTTACTTGAATTCTCTAAAGTGGGGCTTGTGCATTCGTGTTTAGTAACACGTCACCCTCAATTTAATGGCTTCCAAGCAGACGCCTTTATCAGGGTTTCTGTGGGTCAGGACTTGGGACCCGGTTTAGCTGGCGGCTTGACTTCCTGCGTCTCGGGGTCCACCGTCTCAGCCGTGCCTCTCGGCCCTGGGGTTGCCCTGAGTGTGTTGCTGTGTAGACGAAAGCCTCTAGCTCGTTTGTGTTCTCCCTGACACCCGTGAAGACGTGGTGGCGGCTGTTCCGAAAGTTTCCCAGGAATCCTGGAAGCGGTTCTTGCACCCTGCCCAGCTCCCGGGCCGCTGCGTAGGCTGGGGGGAGGGGTCTCGGGGCTTCCTGTTCTGTGGGTGCCCTTAGATGCCCTGGTGATGGAGAGGGGCTGATTGCGAGGCGTCCTTGGTTCCCTGCTGTGACGGCGTGCTGCTTTTCCCTTAGCCGGCACGTCACACGAGTGCCGCTTTCCTGCTCGGGCCAGGTGGGCCACTGACTTGTGACCTGAGAGGCCTCTCCCTGCTGCTCACCAGGCCCCTCAGCGCAGGGCTGGGTGCCCGGGTGGGGCGGGGGGTACAGCCCGTCTCGCCCCGACTGGGGTTTGCTGGGCGACCGACGTTGGGTGCTGCCGCGGACCTGCTCTGTTGGCGCCGAAATGTGTTTACAAGGCGCTGCCGTGGGCTGCTGCCGCCGCCCCGAGGGACCCGTGGCCCCGAGGACCCCGAGGCTGAGTCCTGGGAGGGGGCCAGGCCGCAGGGACGCCGGCGCGAGCTCGATGGGGCTGTGGGGGTGACTGGGCGGCGCTGTCCGCGGTGGGGCGCTGTGCAGCAGTACAGCGTGACGCGCCCCACTCCCTCTCCGCGAGTGGGGCGCCCTTCAGCTGTGTGTGCGGAACGGCGTCTGTTTCTCGGAACCCGAGAATCGGGGCTCTGACGTGGTCTCTTAAAACCCAGAATTCGCGTCTGGTTTCCCGTGGAGGGTCCAGCTTCTAGGTCTCTCCGAGGGACGCCTCTGGGCCCCGTCTTCACGTCCCGGCTCCGTCGGGTTTTTGTGCCGGAGTTTTCCGTTGGCCCCGACGGGCCCGGTGAACTTTGCTGCTTGTGTGTGGTTTGAAGCCGCCTGGGATCCTTTTCCCGAGGGGTGTTGCGAAGCGTTCCCGGGAGCAAGGGGTCCTGGGGCGCGCGGCTCACCGCGGCGCTTGGGCTCGCGTGCCAAGCCGGCTTGTTTTAATCGGCTGCTCCCTGTGGGGCCCAGGGGACACTGCCCGCCCGGAGTGTGTGGACGTCCAGGTCCTAGGCCAGGTTTTCTGAGCATTTCTAGCCTGAATGTTGCAGTTCTTTAAAAGCCGTTTCTGAAAGATCAGAGGCAGAGGACAGAGCTCCTGCGTCGGGGGGTTTTATGGGAGACAGAAATTCCCAAGGGGAGTTTTGGGCCCAGCAGTATATGGAGCAGAAGATCTGTGTATGTGTCTGTCTCTGCCTCTGTGTCGCGCGCTCTCTCTGCTGAGCAGTTTCCTCTAAACGCCTCTGAGGCCGGCGTCGGGTGAATCTGCTGCTCCCTGTCTGCAGGGAGGGGGTCACCACAGGGTTGCTGCGGCAAACCGGCAGAAAGAGTCGGGGCGGGAGGAGGAGCTGCTTTCTCGGTTGTTGGGTGGAAGGTCTGGGGTGACTTTGGGGTCAGTCCGGTGCCTTTCCGCCCCGGCTTCTCCCCTTCGGGTGGAGGCAGCAGCCCAGGCCGGGGCTCGGCCTCTGGGCGCGCAGGGGCTGCGGGCACTCGCTCACCGCACTTCTGCGCCCGCCTCGTGCTCCCCGCCCCAGGCGTCCGGCCCCGAGAAGCGTCTCATCTCCGCTTTCTCACTGTCGTGATGGAATCGGGGGTGGGCAGACCCAGTGGGCTGGA
Organism: Scalopus aquaticus; assembly: GCA_004024925.1. Taxonomy (NCBI): domain Eukaryota; kingdom Metazoa; phylum Chordata; class Mammalia; order Eulipotyphla; family Talpidae; genus Scalopus; species Scalopus aquaticus. Next base: position 43,069 of record PVIJ01007629.1, read on the forward strand.
CGGGCGCTGGCGGGGCCAGCGAGGGCCCCAGGCGCTGCAGAGACCACGGGCGCGTGGCGCTGCATGGCCGAGGCTGGGGGGCGCTGTGAGGACAGCTGCTGGTGGGTGCGGCCCCGGAGGTGCCCACGCGCAGGTGCAGGCGGAGAGGACAGGTCTCTGGGAGCGGACTGGCCAGTGGGCCGAGGGCACTGGCGTTGCAGTGTCCAGAGAAGCGCAGGCGGCAGAGGGAAGGGGAGAGCCGGGGTTCCCGCCAGGCGTGGCCCAGCGCGAGGTGCGGGAGGCGGCCTTCTCGTCTGTGTTCAGGTCAGTTTTTAATTCTTGGGAGAACGTCTCCCCGTGTCGTAGACACGGGTGTGCCTCTGAAGAGACTGCCTCGTGAGCGGACATGCAGGCGTGCGTGTGCGTGCGTGTGAACAGCCAGTGCTCGGATTGGCTGACGGTCGATGTGGGGACTTCTCTCTGCTGTTTATGCCGCAGAGCCTCGCACTTAAGGCCCCGCCGACGGGGTCTGCTGGCCGTGTTGTCCGGGAGGGCCGGCGGGACCTGGGTGGCAGGTGAGGGAGTTGGAACCCGAAGATCCAGCCCTGGGGTCTTCAGAAACTCGGACCGTCGTTTCCGTGGGAGACGGCATGCTCTGCTTGCCCCGAGAACCGGGTTTGGGGCTCGCGGGTGGAGGCCCCCCTCTTCCGACGGGTTTCCCCTGAGCATTTCCTGCATCCAGCTCGGCGTTCTGTTTGTGGGAGAGAGCCCAGGCTCACGAAGGCCGTGCTGGCCTCACACCGGTTGTGACTCTTTCTCCCCTCGCTGGAGACCAGTCTCTAGGAAGAGGCCCCTGGAGACACGCCTGTGTCGCTGGGCACTGACGTCACCTCGGTGGCGTAGACGGGGTGGGAGGTGGGGCGGGTGGCAGTTCTCCTGCCCGGCCAGTGTGCGGCCCAGGCGGCGAGGAGCCGGGGAGGGAAGCGTCTTCTCGCGTGGGGCTGCGCTCGTCCTGCCCGCACCTGGGGCCTCCTGCGTTGTTGCTCTTGCCCCAGCCTCACCCCTTGATCCCTGCCCCGTGAGGCTGCATGGGGGCAGGTGGGGCCCCGTGGAGTCTGCTGCCGGCCGAGGAAGAGGGTGTTCTGGGCGTTCTCCGCGGCCGTCTGCAGTCTGAAACTGCCGCCGCGTGCCTCTGCCCTCCCTTCTGCCGGCGGGGCTGGCTGTCCGCCCTGGTGCCACGGGGCCTTGGCACTGGCTGTGTCTGCCGCCCGCACGTGCTCACCCCTGCAGGCCAGTCGCAGCAGCCGGCTTGGTTCCGGTTCTTGCTCTCGTGCGCAGTGCGTGTGCCGCTGGCTTCGTGTCTGCTGGGGCGGGGCGGCCCCGGTGGCGCCCCGAGGCTCGCTGTGGCGTGTCCGCCATCCAGCTGACCGAGGCGCGCTGCGTCTGGGTGGCTGTGTTTGGATGCGGCGCGCTTCGGGCTGGACGGTCACCGCTGTCTGAGCCAGGCCTAGTGGGTCATTTGGTCACTGAAGCGCCTCGGGTGGTTCTGGGCTGTCCGGGCGGTTCTGGGCTGGCTGGTGTTCCAACAGGCCGGCCTGAGCGGTGTCCTTCGCGCTCCCACGCGAGCCACGGCGGGGCTGCCCTCCGGCTGGCTCGGCCCCACTCCAGCTGTGTCGTCCCGAGTCAGAGCACGGGTGGCGGCGTGACGGCCGAGGAGGGACTGCGGGGGCTCTGCTGGGCGTCTTGGCCTGACCGTGGTGCTTCTTGTCGGCAGGTGACCGAAGGTGGCAGAGAGGCTGAACACGGAAGCCTGGAGAGCTGGAGGGACCTGCCGCGCTTCCTCTGAGTAAGTGAGATCTCGGGGTCCCTGCCGGCCTTTTCCGTGCTGCAAACTTGAACGGCACTTCACGGGTGACGCGTGTGTCAAAACGGTGACGTCTCGGTTTCCTGCTGGCCGAAGAGTCGCTGTCCCCTGAGTCTTGGGAGGGCAGAGGTTTCGAGGTGGTTAAAAGATGTGTGGTTTTGAGCCAGGCAGATTCTGCTCCCCCCGCCATCCGGGAGAGGTGCTGACGTTCCCCCAAAAGCGGGTTTATTGTCAACAAAGGCTGGGCCCTTTTGCTCTGCCGCAGCCCCCGTCCTGTCCCTTCAGAGCGCTTGGGGAGAGGTAACCACCATGTGGGGGGCGGGGAGTCTGCCCCACAGGCGGGCTGGACGCACCGGCTTTGTCTGCCCGGGACCTTCCTGGGGGTCATTCGCGGGGCCGCCCCTTCACCCGGGGCAGGTGTCTCCGTGCTGGGGTGTGGTGTTCTCAGATTCCCGCGAGACGTCTCGTCGGCCCCTAGAGTCTCATCCCCATCGCGGTGGCCGAGTCTCTCCATGACCTCACAGCGCCCGTGCCCGCTCTGCGTCTGTCTGTCCCTCCTGCTGTCTCTGAAAGCGGCCCCGGGTGAGGTGCTTCCTGATAGTGCCCTCGAGGACTGCCGGCGGCCCCTCCTTTTATTGCCAAGTGCACTGCCCCCACGTGTGGACTGCGTCTGTCCACCCCACGTCGCCGTTTGCGAGATACGGTGAGGTACCCGGGTCGTACGTGTTCCTCGTGCGCGCTTAGCACGTTCTCTGCTGCGGGATGAATTCCTCTTCTGAGATGGGCTCATCTATTCATCACCGGCTGCTCTGCCTGCTCTGGCTCCCAAGCGTGTTTCTGCCCCGGCCCTTCCCCTGCTTAGCTCCCTCCCACGGGGTCAGCGGGCCTGCTGGGTGCCGGGTGTGCAGTCCTTGGCTGGGCGATTTGCTGTTTGATGGGGAGGGAAATTGCTGCGGCAAACCTGGGGCCTGAGCGCACCTCGTGGTAGTTGAGATCCTGTTACAAAATCCGTATCTGGAGCGATTCACCGTGACTCAGCCTGCGCCGGTGGCGTTTTTAAGACCTCAGAGGCACAGCTGCTCTGTGTTACTGCAGGCTGAGGAAATGAGGTGTGACAGCCTCTGTTCCAAGCCCCGGAGGTGGCCGGCTGTGTGGGCAGGCCGCTGCTCACGCGTTCCCGACTCGCTCCCCGGGCTGTGTTTGAGCTTTTATTGCTGATCGATTCCTGGATTCAAATCGCCATTTATGGTCATTGCTGTCCAGATGAATTCCACGCTTCCGTTCGAAAGCCTTTGTTTTGGGTTCCGATCCGGGCAGCGTGTCCGCTGACCTTTGGTGTTGTCCACTTTGAAGGCGTTTTCCTGTGTGGACACCTGGCCACGCGTGTCTGGGATGCGAAGCTCCTCCTGCCCGAGCGCCGCGTTTCCGTCCGCGCTCCCTGCCAGGCTGGCCTCGGGGACAGTCTCCTGTGGTCTGCGCCGAGCTGGCTCCCTCAGCGGATGCAGGGGGGACATTCGCTCGTGGGAGACTCGGACGAGCGGCGAGCAGGGCCAGCTGGCTCCGGAACGCCCTCAGCCCTGCAGCTGCGGGAGCTGTTGGCCGATGAATAAAGAAAGGCTGCTTGCGCTGCTGGACCCTGGCTTGCCACTGCCCGCCTCAGCCCCGACCCCACCCCCCGGGTGTGATTTCCAGCCCCGAGTCTCCCCGAGTCGGCTCCCGGAGCTGCACTCACCGCCGGGCCTGATGGGAAACACAGGGAGCTGTGTGTGGTCCCCACTTCCCGGCAGCCTTCACGTCCTGGGGGCCGGAGGGTGCAGCTGCTCACGGCCTCTGGGGCCAGCGTCCGCCAGCAGGAGAGGGTGACGGGGTGGGCGGTGTTGGAGACCCGGCCCTCTGGCCACTGCAGGAGTGGTGGGGGCGCCCCCAGCCCCCCTGAACCCCCATGCTGCGTTACCCGTGAACTGGAGCCTTCTGGTCCTGTGTGACTTGTGTCTGTGCTGCCAGCGTTCCCCAAGGCCCTTAACACTTTGTGAGCCGGCTATTTTCTGTGCCACCGCATGAATGGTAGAAGCATTCAATAAAACACGCACAGCTCCCGAACTACTGGATGTATTTTAATGAAATTTTAAATGCGTAGAAGTTAAAGCTTCTAGACTGGGGACGATCAAAGAAATAGCTCCTAATAGTTCCAAATAAATCCACCGTGGTGTGAAAAACCGGAGACCAGATGAACACATGAATACGTGAGCGGACCACAAAAGTGTTAAAAACCGCCCTTTTAAATGGATCTGCCACATGGTCCAGCGATGGGGATCTCCCAGAGAACACACACTCCTCCGAAGGGACCCTACACTCCTGTGTTTATTGCAGCTCTGTTCACAACAGCCAGGCTGTGGAGACGACCTAAGTCCCTGGACACAGGCGAATGGATCAAGAAGATGGGGTCTGTATGCACAGTGGAATACTACGCAGCCATCAAAAGACGAACTCGTTCCTTTGGCAGCCACGCGGATGGAGCTGGAAGGGAGGGTGCTAAGTGAAATAAGTCAGAAGGAGAGAGACAAATATCGAGGGTCTCGCGTATAGGAGCGTGGTCAGCCTGCCCCTCAGCTGACCCCTCACTGGCCTCTCCCCACTCGGTAGTCACTGCTCTGCTTTTTGTCCCTGTGGGCTTCTGAGTGGGTTTGTGGAACTGAAATCACACCTTCGGTGGCCCTTTGTGGTTGGCTGTTCCCACTCTGCGTGTTGTTTCAAGGCTCATCCCCGCTGCCGTGTGAGTCCACTGCCTCGTTCCTTTTCACAGCTGCGTAATATTCCACCGCCCTGTGGCGAGACCATGTTTCGTCTGCCCATTCACCGCTGTAGATGCCTGGGTCAGCCTCTCTGTGTGACCGCTGGAGATTGTGTGCAGAGGGCCTGGGGTCCACTTGGTGGGGATGTGAAGGTTTCTATGTGGATGTGTGCAGAAGACCAAGGTAACCCGATTAAAAACAAAGGGAGGAGGCTTCGAGCTGAAACTGTCGTGCGTTCTTCAAGTTAAGGGTTCGGATGGAGCTGCACTGTCAGATGTTGCTGCCTTTCCCCCTGGAGTGCCGGTGAGGGGCCCTCCCTGAGGGGTGAACTGCGCCCCCTGCAGGGCGCAGGCTGGCCTCTGTGCCTCCTGTCTGGGCAGACCGGTGCCGGTGGCGCGGCTTGTGGTGGCCCAGGAATCCCAGGAGCACCACCAGAGACGCGCCCCGTCGGCAGGGATGGGGGCGTGAGGAGTGGAAGCGGGTGCCGTGTCTCGTTTGTCTGCGGAACTGGAGCAGGTGTGGACCGTTTTCCTGTCTCCAAATCCATCCTTTTAATTTTCAGGCTTTGTTTTCTTTTTCACTGACTGCACATCCGTTTGGAATAAATACCTTCCCGCTTGAAAAACGCAATTCCTCAGAGTCCAAGCTGGTCCAGAATCGAGGGCTTGGTGTGTAGAAACACGAGTTCTTGGAGGCTTCGCAGAGTGTCCCCTTAGAAACGAGTGTGCCGGGGCCAGCTTCCCGAGCCTCAACTCTCGGGGTGCCTGCGTTCCCGTGGGGGCCCCCTGCTTTGGCCAAGGCCTTCCGGAGGCGCCTGGGGTCTGGGGCTCTCACATGTTCTGGTCGTGGTGCCTGCTCCCATGTGGCCTTGAGCTCGAGACAGGGGCGTGTGCGTGCCCGAGGGGCATGAGTGCGCCCCGGGGTAGCCGTGCCCCGAGAAGGCCTGCGTGGTGTCCCCGGGCCGCCCTGGCGAGGGGGAGCGTGCGGGCAGCTGTGGCCCGGCCTGGAGCTCGGTGCTGGGCTGAGCCCAGTGCTGTCTGCCCCGCCCCGTAGCCAGCACCGCCTCCCTGGGGCTTGTGCCCTGGGGTGGGGGGGCTCCTGATTGGCGGGAGCCTGCAGCACAGGGCGGTCCCTCCGCGTGTGTTCCGTGTCCCCCTCCCGGTGTTCAGAAGCATCGGGAAGGCGCCTTTCTGCAAACCAGCCCTGCAGCTCCTGGCAGGGCTAGAACCAGCTCGCGGGATAACCGCAGGGGAATTCTCTTTATTTTTTAAGATGGATTTATGCAGACAAGACTTGGGGTGAAGGCCAGAGGTGTGGGGCTGAGAGCACTCCCCAGAGACAGAGTGGGGAGCAGAACAGGTGGATCCACTGGAATCCACTGCTGAGGGGGCAGCAGGGAGATGGGAGAGGTCTGCTGCGCCCTGTGGGAAGCTCCCTGGCCGGGGATCGAACTCGCACTGCAGTGGCTGCGACAGCGTCCTAGGCTGAGACTGACCCCTGCGCCCCTAGGTACGCCCGCAAAGGAGCTGCAACTTGCTCAGTGCCGTGTTGAAAATCTGACGCTTCTGGCCAGTCAAGCCCCCTCCACCCCAGCTGGAGCGGGCCCCCCCACTGCCAGCCCGTCCTTCCCCTAGAGGTGGCGAGGTGTCCTGTTCCCGGCCTTCCTTTGCCCCCACAGTGCTGGGGGGGTCCCGGCACACCCTGTGAGGTCCTCGCCAGCGGTTCACACACGTGGCCTGCTGTGGGGTGACCTGGAGTGGGCGGGCTGGAGGCAGCAGAGGCGCCGCGCTGGTGCCGAGTGGGCTCTGTTGTGCCCGGGCGGTGGCTACTGTGGCAGGGCTGGGGGGCCCTGTGTCCCGGCTGACAGTGCCCGCAGCGGGACGCAGGGCCCAGCTGGCGGGGGCAGCGATGCGGGCGGCCGAGGGCCCGGGTCGGCCCTGCCCGCAGGTGGCTGCCGCGCTGCCCCTAGGGAGCCGGCCAGGCTGGCGGCGTGAGGATCCCAGAAGCTGCAGCCGCAATGCTGCCGTGCTGCAAAGTCGACTTTATCCGCCCTGCAAACTCCGTGGCACGGTTCCGGCAGTCATGGGGACACCGTGCCCAGCATGGGGCACGTGGTTCTCATTTAACGCCACCCCTCGAGGGAGGCTGGGGCCTCCGGGGCCCAGCGTGTCCCGAGATTGGTGGACGTGGGAAAGGCTGACGGGGTCAAGCTGTCCAGGTCACCGGGTGCCCCCAGCAGGAGGACCAGCCGGGCCTTGGGAAGTGGAGCAGACCGGGGAGGGTGGACAGAGAGGGCGGCAGGGGCCTGTCCGACTCTCCCACCTGAATCAAGTTTTCCCCTGCAGACCAGCCGCCAGCCAGCCTGGCTAACTCGGAGTCATCTCCCGCGGCGCTGTGGTTGGGACGCCCGTGTGCGCCCGTGTGCTGCTGCTGACGGGGTCAAGCTGTCCAGGTCACCGGGTGCCCCCAGCAGGAGGACGTGAGCGCCCGCTGGTGTCTCGCGAGCGTGTGGGTCGGACCCAAGGAGGAGGGGGCCCAGGGCTGTGTCCACGCCGGGAGGCACCGGCCAGGCTTGGAATCAGGGCGAGCCTGTCCCGGCTGTGCCCGGGGCTGCTTCTGGACACGCTTCTCTGGGGGAGCTCGCTGGCGGGGCTCCGTGCTGCTCCCAGCGGGTCTCTCAAAGGCATCGTTTCAGGTTTGGTTTCACGAATGCCTGTGCTGCTGGTGTTCAGGTTTTCTGTCGTCCTGCGTCTCCAGAATGTATCATTGCGCGAAGACGGGCTCGCACGAAGAGCTAGAAAATGTCGTTTTCTTCTCTGTACCAAGCCCCCCAAGCCCGTTTTCGCGCGACATCCGCCCATGTCACGGCAGAACCTGTCTGGCATCTGGATTCTGAACGCTGGCAGCTTCCTTTTTTTAAGGGAGTTTGATTTTGCCGAGCCCCGCGCCGTAAACGGCCGACCCGCCCTGCCCAGGGCCCAGCCACGTCTTGAGCGTGTTTGCGTTTGTGCGGCTTTGGCCGTCCTGCTGTTGCTTTCTGGAAGGAGGGCTGCTGAGAGCGGGGTTGAGGGCATCCCCCTGTGTCCTGCTTCCCGCCCAAAGGCAGCGGGATTGGGGGCAAGATGGCCCGGGGGGCTGGGCCCAGCATTGGCCTAGGACCGGCTTCCGTCGGTGGCCATTCTGCGCCCGCCCCGTCTGCGCTGCTGGGCTCTCCTGCTGGGTCAGTCGATGTGCTGGGCTCTGCTCTCCACGGCCTGCCAGGCCCCAGTGGGACCTCACGGCCTGCGAGGCCTGGAGCGTGGTGTCCTTCCATGGGAGCAGGAGGACGCGCCCTGTCTGCGCCGGTTGTGGTGACAGCGTCGGTGGCCTGTGGGGAGCCCTGGAGACCAGCTCCGGAAGGGGTCCCCCGCCGCCCGCCACGTGACGATGGACACTGCTTTGGGTGGTCGGCTCGAGTAGGGCGGGCCTGGTCTCGGCCGGCCCTTGGCTGCTCTCTATGCAGGGTGCATGGGCTGGTTCCGACCTCACTCAGCATCCAGCCGTGTCGTCACAAACGGCAAGAGTTGGCCTTTTTCATTGCTGAGTAGTATTCCATTCACACTCATGTCTTTCCATCTCAGATCGGTCCTAGGAGCTGCCTCTTCGCCATGGTGTGTGGCCCTCCTTCCACCGTGTCCCACTGCAGATGGGGAGTTCCTTGCGGAATTCGGTGTGAATCCTGCAACACCAGCACTGTCCACTGTGTCCTTGGTATTCCCACTGCCGGCCTCCCCGCTGCTCTTGGCCGAGGAGCAAGAATCCTGACTGTACGGTCTCCTCCTTACCCGGCCCCCGACCTTGACCCGATGTGCTCCCTTGTCATTTCAGGGCTGGGCTCCATCGGTGTCTGGGGGTCCCCTCTGGCTGCAGTGGGTCTCTGGATGAGCTAAGCGGTGGCAGAGGGGGGCAACTCGGGGCGAGTTCAGGGCCCGCGTGTCCCGTCTGCCACTACCACGTCTGCTTCTGGCGGGCTGCACGGACCTGCCGTAGCCTTGGGCTGCTCGTGGCCATCGGCCAGGCGAGGCAGGGAAGTGCTCCCAGGCCCTGGCCCGGCCGCCGCTCGGTCAGCCCACGCGTGCCGGGAGTGGGGACTGTCCGGTTTGGCAGCCTCTCCGACGGCCGCTTTCTAGAAGCGGGTCTGTTGTCGATGGAGACTGCGGCGAGTCTGTCGGAGGGCAGAGCCTGATTCCCACCTGCCTTCTCGGGCTCCTCCCGCCGCCGTATCGTATCTACGGTGCGCTCGGGATGGCTCTGTGGCCTTGGGAGGGCCCTGAGATGGCCTCAGGGCTGTGGAGCGTGCAGGGCCCTTCAGCATAAATCAAGCCTTCCGCCGCCGCTTTCTGGTTTCATAGACCGAGAGCATTTGGGGTCGGCTCAGCTGGACGCCGGTTCTCTGGTTTCTGGCCGGGGTGGCGTTTCCGGAAGCAGCTCGACCCGTTCCTCTGGGCCCCGAGGGCTCCGGCTGGGGAAGCTTTGCCGCGGAATCGGCCTCCGCAGAGTCGGGCCGAGATGCTGTAGCCGCCGCCTTCTGCTGTGACCTTGGGCTCGGATATCAGCGGGCGTGTCCAGCTGGTCCTTGAGTCTTTAGACGACGTCAGCACAGGCCAGTTCTTTCCGCCAGGTGGTGTCAGGCTTGGGGTTGGCTAAATATCTACAGACTCACCGAATTCCGGTTCTTACCGGGTAGGTGCCGTCTGCTATTTGACGACACTTTCTCTGCGATGGACGTCAGGAAAGTCTTGATTTCCAGTCTCCCAGACTTGCTGATTGTTGGTGCTGGGGGGTCAGAGGGGGAGCCATAGGGACCCCAGGTCTAAAACCGAACTCAGCTTGACTAGACGGCGGGGTGTGGGTCCCTGGCCCTCAAGCAGCGGGCGTGGCTGGCGAGGCCACACGCAGAGGGCCGCTCGCTCCCTGCGGATAACCGCGCCTGCCCGCATGGCCGCCAGCTCGGGCCTCTCCGCGGCCGCGGCTTCTGTCTGCGCTGGGTTTGGCCTCCCCGGGCTGGCCGAGGGTCCAGGTGTCTCGCTGCTCCGAAGCCCACACGTGTGCTTTGTGCTTCGCGTGACCCGCCGCGGGGTGAGCGCCCCCCAGACGGTGCAGTTCCAGGTGACCTCGGTGCTGGCTCCAGCGTCCGTCCCTTCTCAGAAACAGGTGGGCGCACCCAGGTCTCATGGCCTTGACACGCCACGTCCGCCCGGGGTCAGGCCATCCCCTTCGCCCCTCCCGGCACCCCGGGTTCTCCTGGGGCGCGGAGGGACACGCGGGGGCCCAAGGGCTGGGCCGGGCAGCCAGCAGCTGGCCGTCGGGATGTCGTCCTTCTCTTGGGGTCTCGGGCGGCTGCGCGGGCCCGAGCGGGGACTCCAAGACGGGGGTCTTGAGCGCCGCAGCCCGTGGACCCGTCGTCGTGTCCGGTCTCCACTCGGCTGAGGTTCAGAAAGGCTCTGGGCGCCTGCCCTGGGGGTGCCCAGAAGCCACGGCTGTCCCCGGGAACCCCGAGCCCTCGCCCGGCCTCTCGGGGACTGACGTGTGCAGCAAGTCTGGCGCTGGCCTGGGCGTCGGGGGGCTCCGGCCGGCCTCTCGCTGTCCAGACACCGTGCTCGGAGTCCTCAGGCCGGCTGCCGGGGGACCCGGCTGCGTGATTCCAGCCCCAGGGGAGCAGGGCGCGGCCCTCACGCGTGGCCCTAGGCTCGGGGGCGGCACCTGCCCAGGCTGGGGGGCTCCAGAGGGAGAAGGCCTGCATGCTGCGTGCTGGCGCGTACTTCAGAGCCGCCGGGCCTCTCGTGGGTGCTCCCGGGGGATTCTCGTGCACAGACCTGCCCCAGGGCCATGCAGGGTACTGGGCAGCTTCCCACGGCTCTGTCAGGAGCCGGGGAGGGACCTCAGGCCCCCGGGGCAGTCCCCTCGGAAGCGGAGACCCGGAGCTTCCTCCTGAGCGAGTGGAACGCTTAGCCCAGGGGACTCGGCGAGGGGAGCCGGGGATGCTCGGCCGGTCGTCGAGCTTCCGGGGATCTGGGAGATGAGCCCCTCTGGACTCAGATTTCCCCGCGCCAGAGCTATGGGGTGGCGGCGAGAGGTGCGTTTTTGCTGGGTCTCGGTTTGCGAGCAGACGGCACACGGCGCTAGGCGCAGGGCCGTGGGAGGGGGGCGTGGGTCGGCTGTGGCCGCCGCGTCTCATGAGCTCTCCGGGGCCGCAACACGTGTTCAGACTCCCGTGGCCCAACAAGGGGCTCGTTCAGGAGC
>PVIJ01007629.1:54085-80991 GCA_004024925.1 Scalopus aquaticus
GTGTGTGTGTGTGTGTGTGTGTGTGTGTGTGTGTGTGTCTCCCTCTTTCTTTCTCTATCTCTCTCTCTCTCTCTCTCCCCTCCCCCTCCCCCTCTCCCTCTCTTTCCCTCTCCCCCTCTCCCCCCCATGTTCAGGATGTGACTGCTTGTGAATGGTGACAGCTCCTGTTTTCGTGTCTGCGGAGATGTGATTCTGCCTCAGGCTTCTTCAGGATGCTTACCCGAGGCAGCGTTCTGGAATAACAGTGGCGGGGCAGCTCAGCTTCTTGAGTTAGCTGTAGACACGTTTTCATGGAGCTGTCACTTGGCAAGCCTGCCCGCGGGCTCCCACTGACGAGAGCGTCTCCGTCGCCAGAGTGCAGGGTCCCCGAGGGTGTGTGAGAGACACCTGTGTCGCTGGGCAGGTGAATCGTCCGAGCATGGACCCCATTGCGCTGCGCTGCGCTGCTCTACACGCGGGCGGGGCGCGTCGCCGCCTCCGACGTCAGCTGGAGGTGTCTGTGTGTTCGACGCTTCACCGCTGGCGGCCACGCACAGAAGCTCTCCGAACGTCTCCGTCTCTGTGCCTCCTGCAGCATTTAGCGTCTGTGTTTTGATTCCTTTGCAGAAGCTTCCACATCTTGGAGGGAACCTCATGAAGGGGGAGGAAAGGGACGACTCAGAAATTCTAGGTAGATGCCGGGAAAGAAACGCTGGTGATTCGGTGCCGTGTCTCTCAGCACCGCGAGTGGGGCTCCTGATGGTGTTGGCACGCCTCTTGCTCGAGAGCGCGCAGACCGGGCGTGGCTGGCTGGCCGGCCGCTCGAGTTTAAGCAGCTGGCGAAAGGCGTTTCCACCCCCTGACGCCCTCCTGGAAGCTTTGTGTTGTGTGACGTTGGTCAGCAGAGTGTCCACTTCCTCCCAGGGAGCCACTGCAGCTGAGAGTGGAATTAGTTTGACAGCTGGCATGTGGCCAGGGATGTGACTTTCTGTAGCTTGGACAGTCGGGGTGAGGGGCCCCGCCTCCCAGTGGGGGACCCCAACTTCTGTCCTGTCTGCGTCAGAATGGCTGCACAGCTCCGGCCATCACATCACCTTCCAGCCCCAAGAAGAGCTGGAGGGGTGGAGGAGCAGTGTCATTCCCTTGGAGAGAAGGGCGGGGAGGGTTCTGCCTGCCTTCTGCGCACCACTCGCTGGCTGCTTCTCTCTCTGCCCTCAAAGCGGAGGGGGCCTGCGCGGTGTGCAGGTGTTGAGTGGGGTCGGCCTTGCTTTCTCTCCTAGCTCAGAGATGACCTGCTTTGGTTTTGGAGAGTCCCTTTTCACGCGAAAGCGTGCTGGTGGCATTGAGAGTTTCTTGTCCGGGAAAGGACTCGGTCTTACACCTGACACCCCTCCCCATTGGTGGAGCCTGGTGCAGAATATTTGCACAGTTAAGCTCTTGGTAAACGCTTTGTTCTTCCATCTGGCCATTCACACCTCTCTGGTGTGAGAGACGCAGCTAACTAAGCTCTCACTGTGCGTGTTGGCAATGATTTTAGGTGCAGGGAGCACGTAGGGAACAACCCCAGTCTTCCATTCTAGTGGATTAAAATAAAGAGTAATGCAAAGCCTCCTGCCCAGGGACTCGCTGTGGTATTTGCATTTATGTTGCACTGGATGGTCTTCAAAGGTAGCAGATTGCAGTAGTCGTGTACACACACGCACGCGCGCAGAAATACAGTAAAAGCATTGACGAATCCGTGGCGTTTTTTAAATGTCACTGTGGTATACATTTGAATTATTTCTTAAAGTCATTTTCAGGCATGCCATTAGGAAACTAAAGTTCAATTAAATTCTTATTTTCAAGACAGAATGGTAACGTCACGTCCCTTTACGTAACAATAGTGCTTTTTTGGGAGAAAAGCCGCCTTTGGCATACCCCTGCCAATTCATTGTATAAAGAAATTGATCCCTTCTGGGGGAATTAGCAAACGTCTCCCTGGACGTCATCTCATTTAAACTACTGAGGACGTTCTGGTCCCACAGCTGGAGTGGGGTGAAGAGTGATTTGGGGGAGAACTGAGCTGATTAATAAGAAACCCCCGATCCTGTTTTAATAACACACTCTGACCTGGCGAAGAGAAGCCAGAGACTGTTCCCTAGCCACGCTGTTCATCGTGCAGCTGGAGCGCTCGATTCTCACAGCGGCTTTCCAGGGAGCTGTGTTCACCAGCCGCTTATTTTTACCAGTATATCTGCCCAGCGCCCCTCCTGCCCGGCCCCGGGAATTTCCACGCGGCGAGAACCACGCTGCTGAATGGAGGTTTGTGCCCCGTCCGAGCCGGAGCAACGGGCTCTGGTGCGTGATGACCTGCTCCTCCCCACTGTGAGCCCCCCCAGACCTGCCCTGTGCCCCCTGAGTCAGCCCTTCCGCCCCAGCCTGGGAGGAGGTGAAAAGCCACCTTGCTCTGGCCCTGGGCTCCCCGCGGCCCCCGCCCGCCCCTCCAGGCCTGTGGCCGGGAGGCCGGCAGGCTCAGGCCCCTCGTAGGAGCCGCTGTCCGGCCTCGGGTCTCCCGTGCCCAGCTGTGTGCCAGCCCCGCGCGGCTGCAGCGCCCCTGCTCGTGGCCGCAGAGCGGGGTGGTGCTGCCCCTCGGCGTCCACAGCGCCGCTGGTGTCTGTTGGAGGACACTCCTCCAGGTCGCTGGCTGCGGGGCGGAGGCGTGGCGCGTGGTGGGGGCCTGGGGCGGCCCTGCCCTCCGGCGGCCAGCTCTGAGCTGGACGGCAAGCACAGATTCAGGACCCTCGCCGTGGACAGCTCCAGCGCACCCCAGTCTGGGCTGAGGGCCACGGGCTGGCAGGGACTGGGAGCCCGTGTTGGTGTGAGCAGCCCTAGGACCCGCAGCTGAGGACCCCTCGGGCCCCCTCCGCAGGCACAGAGTCCCCCAAGGAGTCGGACACGTGCGCCCCACAAAGGCCCGCCCCGAGGTGCCCCGGGGGTCTGGGTCTCCGTGGCTGGAAGCCAGAGGACCCAGCGTCCTCTGGGCGGCGGCCAGCTTGGGCTGCTCCAGCTCGGGGGTGACAGCGGTGCCGCGGGGGTGCTGATGAGGGGGGCCGTGCCGGGGGGGCCGGGGCGTGTGAGAACGCGCCTCCCCGCCTTTGCTCCGGAGCTGGGAACACTTCAGAAAACGACGTCTCTCCCGAGTCTCTCCTGCACGGTCCTTGCTGAAGGAGAGGAGCTGAGCTTTCCTTGAGTGTTTGCGCGGGGGTCCGCTAGGCATCTCGGCATCACGGGGCTGGCGTGGCCGGGCCTGGGGTGCGGGGGGTGCTGTGTGAGCATGTCCCCGCCCCCCCCCAACACCCCCCGCCGAGGTCGCACACGGCGTCTGCACCAGGAGCTCTTCTCTCCGTGGCTTTTACGGTCCCGGGGTCCCTGCCCAGCTCCTCGTGTTGAGGGACGCTCCGGAACACTCCCTACTCGGGCCAGCACTGCTGAGGTCCCTGTTGTCTAAAGTCAGGAGAGTCGAGTCGCGTTCTGCTGGGGAGGTAGCAGGACACGGCCTCAGACGCGAGGTGTCCCTGGAAGGGGTCGGCGCCAGAGCTGCAGACTCGGCGCGGGGTGGGGGCTGCCTCATCTGCGGGCCGTTTCTGGCCCAGCCCCCAACTGCTCCTGTCAGCCCCCGGGGTCCCGGCCCAGGCCGTGGGCCTGTTGCGTGGGTGTGAAACTCGCTTCGTGAGCCCTCAGGCCCCCGGCCATGTGGTCGCTGCCGGCCGGCCGCTTCTGCATCTCCGGGTGAGCTCCCCGAGCACGGGAGGGCCTGAGCCGCTCCCCGTGTGGCGCTGTCTTCACCCTGGACTCGCTGAGCAGACCTGGGGGAGCCAGCGGGGAGCAGGCGTGGAACAGAGTGTGCGCTCAGAACTGGCGCTTGCAGGAGGCATCTTCACCTGGTGACATTTGCAGGCTGTTGGCCAAGCCCGTCCTGTCAAAGGCCTCCACGGGGCACTTCTCGCCTCCGCTGCATCTCGGCCGGCCCTGGGAGCGAGATGGGAACAGTGGGGAGGAGGGCAGAGCCGAGCTGCGAGCAAAACTCCTTCACTGGGGTGTGGCTTCTCCCCGCCAACAGGAGGATACCGAGTAAAGCGTGATAGAGGGTGCGTAGCAGCGCCCCAGACGGACGGCTCATCACTCTGCATCGGGCCGGCGGTGACGTGTACAGACACTGCAAAACGGAGCGATTTTTATTTCCCTGTGGCTCTTCGGGCTTGGTGTGAGTCCTCATTGCCCTCCAAGGTCACTGTCTTCCCTTGAAGTTTCCTGGGGGAAGTCTGTTTGCCTTTGCTCGGCGAGCCGTTTGCTCTGCGTGTGGAGTTCTGGGGGACGGGTTTCCGCGCCTCTTCGCCGCGCCCTTCCGTGGTCCGCTCCGGCATTGGGATGGCGCGTTTGTGGGTTTTCTTCTCTTCCTCAGAAGTGACGTGTGTTTTCTCTCTGGCTGGCTTCGAGGAATTCTTTTATTGCCGGTTACGGAATTGAATGTGTTCTGTTGGAGGTTTGCATTTGACCTTTTCGAACCTGGAATTTCCCCGATACGTTCAACCTCGCCATCTTTAGGGACACGTTACTTGTAAGATAGTTTAAAAAATGATCTTATGACTTGGACACTAAAGTGAATACTGAACTCAATTTGGGGACTGATGACGAAAACCACTGTGACTTCCTGCACCAGGAGCTACCTGGGGGCCTTGCTTGCTGGCGTGGCGAGTAGATAAACCTTGTCGGCTGTGATGCGGGGTCAGCAGTGACCAGCCAACCGCCAGCTTCCTGCGCACGCTGCGGGGTGACCCTGGGTCCTTCGCAAACTTATCCATCCACATCCTGCAGTATAATCCGCTGGCACGTTTTGCCGCGTAGAGAAATCCATGGGCCCCAAGATCTCCGTGTACAGATAAGCAGCACCGAAATGTTAATTCCCAAGAAAAAACAGCAAATCAGAGAATTCCTCCAGGTGTCGGGCAACAGATCTCTCCATGTAACCAGCCCAACCCCAGCATACGCTGGTTTTCAGGGAAACCTCTTTTGAGCTTCACCTTATCTTTCCTTTTCGCTTTTTGGTGTGTTTCTTTTTAAAGCACATTCAAGGTTGGGTCTTGGACTTGCTGTAAAATTAGCGTCATTTACCGCGCGGAAAAGAATTCAGTCTCTTCTCCGTCTCCAAATAAGGGGTATTCCCGAAGTGAATGTCTGTGGAAGGTGGGGTGTTACGAGGAAACAGCCTGCCACTCTCCGCTCAGCCCCCGCCTTCCCGGTGGGGTGAGCCGAAGGGGAAACCAGGACAGAGGCATGATTTTAACTCCCGGCGGAGGAGGGCTCCTCTCCACACGCCCTACTTTCTGACACCGTTAGGAGATTCAAAGTAACGTTGATTTTTTTGTAAGTCACGGTGGCACATTTGGTTCGTCTTCATCGAGAAAGAAATTCTTACATTTCAGGGTTCCGGAGCCTGCCCCCAAACGACCCGATCTTCTTAGGTTTTCTCTTGGAGAACGGTCTTCCGACAGCCACGCCCCTGTTGAACTCGAGCGTCCAGCTCAGCGGTGATTAGCTTTCAGGGACTGGCGTTCTTCTTCATGTATTGCTTCCAGCAGGAAACACGTTAATTTTGACATGTTGCGTAACGAAGAGAATGTCGCCCGCCAGCCCTGTTTCCCATATTTTTGTGCTTGCCTTACCCAGATGACGTTAATTATAGCTGCTGTTTAACGACATATATGAGAGACGGCCCTCAGCGCGGAGACTCCGATTTGTTTGTCACCGTCTGTCCTGGGCCGGAGGAGGGTTGGAGGCTGCAGCGCCCTTCTGAACAGCTTGTCCTTGCTGTTTATATGTTAATCACTTAGTGAATGATTATGGATTTTAATGTTTTAATTTTCAAGCAATTTGGGGCTCATCGTGGTGACATCTGCTCATATTTTGATAGGGTTTTTAGCGATTTCTTTGTCAGACTATTTCCCCCGTAATTTACAAGCCAGTCCTGAAAATAGTGATTTGCTCTCTGCTTCCACTCACCGCGAGGACACTGTTCGATTTTATCACGCTGCAGAAATTTCCTCATCACCGAGTGTATTTTTATTGTATAAGCTAAATCAATACTCCCTTGTGCCTGCTTCACTCTGAGGCCCTTGAATTTCTCTTCAGAGCTATGGGCAGGTTATGCTTAAACCTCATTATTTTTTTCAGGGGTTGATTTTTAAAAATTACTTGGGTTGGGCCCCCCTGATGGCACAGCGGGTTAAGTGCAGCGCTGTGGAGCTGTCAGCGGCTGCAGCACGAGTTCGATCCCCGGCCAGGGAGATTCCCACATGGCACAGCAGACCTCTCCTGTCTCCCCGCTGCTCCCCTCAGCAGTGGATTTCAGTCCATCTGCCTGTTCTGCTCCCCATTCTGTCTCTGGTGAACCCTCTCACCGCCCCACACCTCTGGCCTGCACCCCAGCTTGTATGCATCAATAAATAAAATTATAAAAAAAATTACTTGGGCTATTTCCTGCCTCCTCATAATTGTTAAAGATGCACTGTCATGAAACCTCAGGACCTCGGAACCTGCCCGTTGGGGAATCCTTCTCACCTCCGTTCTCTCAAGGGCGTAATTGCAGACGTGCCTCTGGGAGTAATTTACCTGAGTTTCCCTAGAGCATTTCGTGAGGTTTTGTAGAAGTTGACGGTCGGAAACGCCTTCTCTCTCAACCGTGTCTGTGGATAGGAGCTGCGGTACATCTCCTGCCCTTTCTGGTCATCCCTGGGGCTCTCGGGCCAGAATTTGAGAGAAGGACGGGTGTGCACGTCCCCTCTTTGCGTCGGTCTTCTGTAATTTAAACTCCATGGAGAAGTTTGTCGGGAAGGGCTGTCAGTAGCATCCACTCAATGCTGGTCGATTAATTAGCATTTCCAGTACCTGAAAGTCGGGGCAGGAAGGGTTATCCTGCAATGCAAAGCTGACTTCAGAGATGAGCACGTTCTCCTCGAGGCTGGGGATGGTTAACGCATCTGGGTGTGTGTGGGTGTGGGTGTGTGTGTGTGCAAAGTCCTGACCCCGAAGATAGGTCCAGCGGGGCCTGACTGGTGATGCTTCGGCATCAGCTGTATCCCAGCTAAGATGCGTCCTCCGAGACGCGCTCAGAATGGAGCCGGCTGACCGTGTGAAGGCCGCCCCCATCCCTGGGCGGATCCGCCGCGGGGTGCGTTCCGGTCGAAGGTGGGGTTAGTACTCGGCAAGGGGAGGGGGTGCCCCCCACAGGCCTCTAGGGTTTTTGCTAAGCTCCCGTTTCTTCCCAGGCAGGTGTGCAGCGCCCACTCGGTGGTCTCTGATTGGGTGGTGGGGAGCCTGATCCCAAGGCGTACACATGACGTCACCATAAAGGTAAGCTCCCACCTGCGCCCAGTCTCTTGTCCCCGCCCCTCAAGTCCACTGCAGACGCTTTTTGCCAAAACCGAACCCCTGTTTTCAAATGCTTTGCAGGCGGAGGTTGCAGGCCCGCCCCGTCTCGATAGAGCCCCCGAAATGGTGCTGGCTTATTTGGTCCGTTCTGACCTTGGTTTGCGCTTTCTCTGCCTCCGAAGGATTCTGGATACTGAACAAGCTGTCACCCGCTTCCCGGTCTTAAACAGGAGCTGACGGGAGGCAGCGTTTTCTAAAATCAATTTATGTTCTCAGCGTTAAGCCAAAGAGTTCGTTCTAATTGGGCACTTGAGGACCGAGCGCACCATTGTATCTTAATTCTCTGCTTTGCTAGGTTCATAATACAATTTGGGTCGATCTGCAAATTGGAGTGCTGGTTACCCTTGCTGCTTGTTAGAAAAACACGCAGATTGCTATTTATAGAGCTGGCCAGGCCTTCGGGGTTGGCCGGAAGCGCAAGGCAGGCAGGTCTGGGCACTCAGGAGCAAGGCCTGAAGCCCCCAGCCCAAAGTAAAGCTGAAACTCCCCCCACCCAGCCTTGCCCTCCCACCACAAAGTTCTAGAAAAGTTACCTTTCCGGCGATGGAATTTTAAGGCTTTCTTTTATTGTTTTTCCTTAATGCTTTTTGAGGGAGAAATTTGCAGAGGAGCATTTAAAAGTGTGAAAATGAAAATTGGAGGAAGGTTTTCACTTCCTTATTTGGAAAGAACAGAACAGAATGTAACTAAAATCAGACCCGTTTAGTTGAGGTCTTTCTGTTTAAAGTCAATTACAAACAAATTGTTTTATTTATTTCTTTTCTAAGATTTATTTATTTATGCAATTATTTATACAAGCCGGGGTGCAGGCCGGAGGTGTGGGGCTGTAAAGGATTCACCAGAGACAGAGTGGGGAACAGAACAGACAGATCAACCAAAATCCACTGCTGAGGGGAGCAGCGGGCGAGGCAGGAGAGAACGTGGGAATCTCCCTGGCCAGGCCTGGCACTCGCGCCGTAGCTGCCGACAGCTCCACAGCGCTGCGCTTAGCCTGTCACGCCACCAGGGAGGCCCACATCCAGGTTGTTCCAGCACAGTAAATGTGTATTGCTTTTTTGGTGTTTTTCTCAAATATTTGGAACAGTGTAGTTAATGAAAAATAGTAGAGGGCTCCCGACCAGCCGAGGCGGGTTCGCCGGCTCGTGTGTTCGGCGTCTCGCAGGGCGTGGGGCCGGGGTGCTGCTGCATCCTCGTGGGGCCCTGGGCTTGCAACGTCTTCTGAGAGGGGGACCCCAGGGCCCCACTTCCCGGGGCTGGTGCCAGAGTGTCCCGACGGGCCGTCCGCCCCTCGGACCCACACAGGGGCGCCGCTGAGCCACGCGAGTGCTCTTTGCCTATTCAGACCCAGCTTCGGTTTTTCTCCCGTGGCCCCGAGTGTCTGCAGGGGTGTCGTCTGTACCCCAAGAATGCACCGACACGCCTGTCGGGTGGGAAGGAATGTCTGGCGGAGATACTGGGGCGCCCTCGGCAGGGTTCCCCGCTTTGTTGGAGAGCGCGGCGCGGGGGTCGGCAGCGTCTCACTCTGCGCTCTCTCTCGCCCCGCAGAGGGTGGCCGCCGCTTCGTCAGGACCTCACCGCCGCAGGCGAGGGTAAGATGAGCGTCACCAGTGACGAAGTCAACTTCCTGGTGTACCGTTACCTCCAGGAGTCAGGTAAGGGGCGCGTCTTGGGGGGAGTCGCCTCCGCCGGGGGCCGAGAGCCCTGCGTGAGCCCGGGCCCCCTAGGGAGGTCAGACCCCCTCGGGGGCGCGTGTAGCTGCAGTCTCGGGGTCTCTAGAGGTTCAGTTCTGTCTTCATAGCCCCTGGTGTCGTGAGCGGCTCCTCCTGCAGGTCTGCCTGCCGGACTCCCCTTAGTCCTGGTGGAAGAAATAGTCTGAGATTGATGCCTTGCCCCCTCGCGGTCTCCAGAGTGCTTAGCGCCGTGTTGCCTTTCCACGTAAAGGGGAGCGTGGGGGGTTAAGACTGTGTCTGTGTCTTGCCGGGACCCCCACGAGCTGTCGGGCCACCCGGGGCCCCGCCACTGTCTCGCCAGCACGGCACACTGTTCTCAGGGGGTCCCTGAGTGGGGGCCCAGGGGGTCCCCACTGGCCTCTAGAGGTCCCTGGCGCCCTTTCCTTTGGTCTTGAGGGCAAAACTGTCTGATAATCGAACGACATCATGTCTCTGCTGGTGGGTGGTATTGCCTGCCTGCTGAAGCGGGTAAGAAAATTGAATTCTTTCCTTCATGGGATTGTCAAAAATGTGATTCAGGATTTCATGGTTTGCTTTGCCAACAGCTTTGTGTTTCATAAAAGTACATATTTTCACTGCATTCCTTTAATCTCCCCACCAGCCCTTTCCTTCCTCCTCCCTCAGAATGTCAGAATGTGTATTGGTGGCCTCTGGTTTTTGGAAGTGTTTGCAATATCCAATTGTCTGCTGTGGAAATGCCCAACGTTTGTTTTTAACCCTGCTGACTTTGGTGCACCCAGTTCTCTCAAATTCCTTCCGTTTTGTTGAAAATGGCCACATGTCATCCTTTTTAATGACTGTGTAGTACTCCATGCCGTGGATATACCACATCTTCCTGATACACTTGTTCATTGATGGGCATTGAGGCTGCTCCCGCATGCTGGCCACTGTGCACCATGCTGCTGTGAAGACTGGATTTTGGGTTTTGGGTTTTGGGTCAGTGGTTTCGTGTTCTGTGGTTAGATGCCCAAGAGGGGGAGTACTGGGTCATACGGTATTCCCATTTTTAGATCTTTAAGGTAAATCCAGACGGCTCTCCATATGGTTGCACCGTTGACCTTCCCACCCAGGTGGGGTCCACCTACATGGGGTCCTTTTTCTCCACATCCTCTCCAGCACTTGCTTGGGGTGGGGAGCTTTTGGATACGTGCTGTTTTCCCAGGTACAAGGTGGCCTCTCACGGTAGTTTTGATCTTCATGTCTTCTTGGAAGTGGCGATGAGCGTTTCTTCGTGTCTTTCAGCCTTTTGGCTCTCCTCTTTGGGACCTGTCTGTCCATATCTGGTGTCCATTTATTAACTGGGCTTTTAAATTGTTGAGTGAGGTTTTCGCTCTGTCTTGATTAGTGACCCCTATCGGTTACCTGGTGCATATTTTCTCCCATTCAGGATGAGACCTTGAGCCACCGAAACTAGCTTTGCCCTTGCTGTTGTAGAGCGTTTCACCCGTGTTTCCTCGCAGTGTTCGTGGCTGCGGGTCTCCTGTCTAAATCTGGAATCCGTTTGGAATTTGTGGTTGCGGATGGTGTCAGGGAGCCAGCTCCTCTGTGTCGTTCCCGTTGCCCAGCACCAGTTATTAGAGAGACTGTCTTTTCCCTTTTACGGCCCTGCCGGCTTTGTCACAGATTCCACGCAGTGTGCGTGTGGCTTCCTTTCTGGGCTGCAGAGGCTCTCTGGGCCACGTGTCTGTCTTTGGGCCAAGACCTTGCAGTTTTAGAGCTGCTGCTTTACAGGAAGTTTGAGGCCAAGTGACTCGATCACTTCCATTGATGTCCTTTTTTCTCAGGGTTGGCTTCGCGACTTGAGGCCTTTTGTGGCTCCGTATAATTTGTGTCTTTTTCTTCAGTTTCTTTGAAAAATGCTGCTGCTGTCTTGATGGACATCGCGTTCAATTTGGCTACCATTTTCCGCGGGGTTGTCCTTTCGATTATGTGGATTCTCCCTTTGCTTGAGCAGGGGGTGGCCTTCCTTACGCACTCCCAGTTCTTCCGTGACATCTGTTGTTACTGTGTCGTTGCTGTTGTGTAGATCCTTTCTTGATGCAGTTATAAATGGAGTTATTTTGTTTCTTTTGCGTTTTGCTCTTTGTTTTTATGTAAGATGGCTGTGGATTTCTGTAGGTTATTTTGTAACCTGCTCCATGCATTTATTCTAGTACGTTTTTGATGGACTCTGTAGGATGTTCTACATGTACCACGTCTACCAATAGCGATTGTGTCACTTCTCTTACTATTTTCAGTCTCTTTATTTCCTAGTATCGTGTTAAACTGGTGACAAGGGCCCTTCTCTTGTGCTGGATCTTAGGGGAAAGTTTTCGGGTTATGACGTTGAGTATTGTTTATTAGCTGTTGGTTCGCGCTGTGTGGCCCTTATTGTATTGCAGTAGGTTCCTTCTGCCCCCCTCTTGCTTAGAGTTTATCGTAAGTGGGTGCTGGATCGTACTGAGTGTGTCCTCTTGATACTACATATTTATTACCGTGTGGATGTGATATAGTACATTGGTTGACTTGGTACATATTAAGCCATCCTTGCATGCCTGGGATGAATGTCATCTGGTACTGGTGTGAAATATTTGGGGTAAAATGTTGATTTCACTTTGCTACTCTCACGGCAGCGTAGAGTGTATTAAGGAGCATGCCTTCCTGTATTTTAAAAAAATTTTTTGATTACACGCTGGGGTACAGGCTAGAGGCGTGGGGTGGTGAGAGGGTTCACCAGTCAGAGCGGGGAGCAGAACAGGCAGATTGGAAGTCCACTGCCGAGGGGAGCAGCGGGCGAGGCAGGAGAGGTCTGCCGTGCGCTGTGGGAATCTCTCTGGCCGGGCGTCGAACTCTCGCCGCAGCTGCCGACAGCTCACAGCGCAGCGCTCAACCTGCTGCGCTCCCAGGGAGGCCCCTTCCTGTGTTTTTTAAAGCGGTATAAGCTGGGTGGGTGGTACTTCTGTCTCAGAGTTGGACAACACTCATGTGTAGCGTCATTACTCCTGGGCTTTTGTACTGGAACATTTTCGTCCCCGTTTCTGTTTCCGTGCTGGAGGCTGCAGCGGAGGCTGGAAAGTGGTGGACTCTGAGTCCCTTTGGAGGGTCTGTTCCGGCTGGCTTTGTCCACGCTGGGGCTGGGGCTCGGCAGACTCCAGCATGTCCTCAACTAGAACATCCGCGGTGGCCGGTTTGCAGTTCAGTCGCCTTCCAGGGTGTGCTGGGGGCTGGACTGGGGCTCGAGAGTTTGAGGGGTCCGTGCCGCCTGGCACAGTCGCTTTGTGTGTGCTTCAGCGTCGCACACGTGATCGGGCATCACACGTGTCGTGCATCTCGGGGTTTTGAGACGGAACCCGGGTCCCAGGCCCCCTCCTCCCAGAGGTGCTAGGATGGGGAGCCAGCTGTGAGCCCCAGAGCTGGACGCTCTCAGAGCACCCTGACGGGACGGCGGCCAGGTGCTGCCGGAAAGCAGGTGATCGGCCGCGAGGGGCGAGGTTCGTGGGCAGGCAGACAGGACCCCACAGAGCACCGACCCCAGACGTGGGTCGCGCCCCAGGACCCCGCCGCAGCAGTTCTGTCTCTGTGTCGGGTAGCCCAGACAGACTGGAGAAGGGGGGAGGCAAGCAGCGGCGTTCGCAGACCTTCCTTCCCGGCATCCAGGGCGCCGCTTCCCCGGGGCACGGTCGGGTAGGTCGAGTGGGAAACACCACAGCTGAGGTGCCCGCCCTCGGGGGTGCCCCGGGAGAAACCGGGGTTTCTCTGTGAGGGGAGTGGTAGGAGCATCCCGTGTCCTGGGGCGCAGGTCCCCGGCCTTACTGAGGAAGCCCAGAAACCCCCCCCACCCCCAAGACCAAACTTCCTTACTCGGGGTGTGTCTGCACGTGTCTCCGCTGCGTGTGGGGTTTCTGTAGCTGGGCACTGGGCGGGGCGCCGGGGTCTAGAGAAGTCCGTCGCTGTCCACGCTGATCTTACTCTACGCCCGCCTGCCCTCGCCCGTCCGCCCTTTAAAGTCCAGACCCGCCTGCGGGGTTGGTGGTTGAGAAGGAGATTCCTGACGGGTGCCCCCCAAGAACCTACTCGGGGAGGAGGAAGAGGAGAAATGCGTAATAGGCCGGTGTGTGTTTGGGTCGTTTTATGCCGTTACGGTACGTCTTGGCGTTCTGGTCTGAGCTTACAGCTGAAGGCTGCTCTGCTGTCCACGCGCAGGGGGCCGGCTTTGCAGAGGTACCGGCGAGTCCTTTGTGAGCTGCTGAGGTGTTGAGTGTGTTGGAGAACCAGCGGCAAACATGTGCCCCCTCACCCCCTTTGGGGGAGCAGTAAAATATTCTTTCGACAGGTCACGGTGAAGGCGGCCCACGATACACAGTGGGGTTCGTCCACACTGTGGAATATTACGCAGTCCTGAACAGGAGGCCATCGGCACAGGCTGCGGCGTGAGCAAGCCTTGAGGACGTCATGCCGCGTGGCGTAAACCAGCCACAGCAGACACAAGACCTCTGCTGTGTGGTGGCCGAGCGGGCAGGTTCTCAGAGCCGTGAGGGGTGTGAGCTCTGGGGCGGAGGCGCAGGTCGTGTCCATGCGCAGGTGAGGAGCTTCGTGTGCTGGTCATTGCCGTTTGGAAGAGTCGGAGCCACCTGCGCTGGGGAGCCCCACTTCCTGCCGCCTCCCCCCTTCCCCCCAGACCGAAGAGCAGGCCGGACGCAGCGCTGTCCCTTCCCTGCCGAGGCCCCTTCTCTGCGGGACACCAGGTTGGCGCCGGCCCGGGGTCGTGCCGAGGGCCCGTCTTCCGGGAGCACAGCTGTCACGGGGGCCGACGCGCGAGCTGTTGAAAGGACCCCGGAAGGGCGTGCAGCGCCCTGGGGCTTCCTGGCCGAGTGTCGGTGGGGCCTGCTGCACAGGAGGAAGAGCTTTCTGGCACGGTCGGGAGGCTGCGCGACACCCACCCCTCCGCCGCGCCCTGAGCTGACGGGGGCCCTGACAGCTGGGGCTTGCGGGGTCCGGTGGTCAGAGGGACGAGGGCAGAGCCTCGTCAGGGGCCGGGGCCTTCGGCACGCCGCCTGCTTGTCTCGGGGTCCTCAGCTGGGAGCTGGGGCGGGCCGGCCCTTCTGATGGGCGGTGCTGTCCGGGGCGACCTGTTCCCCGCTGGCCCAGCCTGGCGGAGCAGACGCCGTGTCGTGGCCGCCTTTGGGGGCTGGCCGGGAAGCCTCGTGTCCTCCTGTGCGGTGACCCGCAAGCCACCGTGCCCTCCTGTGAGTCATCTTCCCCCCGTGTCCTCCACGGCCCCCATTGCCTTGTGACCCCCGGGCCCGGCCGTGGGCCGGGCACCCCTCATGTCTCCGTGAATCGAGATGTGTCCCTGACGTGCCAGGGAGGGGTGTCCCGGGGAGACCCGCGGGTGGGGTGGGGCAGAGCAGGTGACGCCCCGTCTGCTGGGCAGCCTGCCGCGATGGCTGAGGCGGGGTCTGCAGCCCTGGCCTGGGAGCTGGGTCCCTCGCAGCTTTGAAATGCTGATGGACTGGTCCCTGCTGGGGGGCGCCTCGCCCCTTGTAGGGTTTCCCCTGCCCGCCCTCCCGCCCACCCTTCCCCATACAGGTAGCAAAGATCTTTGGGCTTGCGGGGCGCCGTCTGTGGCGTCCACTCTGCCACCGTCCTGGCCAGCCAGTGTAGCAACCCACGGAGGCAGCTGTGTTCCAATAAAACTTTATTGACAAACACAAGCAGTGGGCCGACCCAGCCCCTGGGCCCCTCTGTGCCTGCCTTCGCTCTGGACCACGAGTCGGAGCTTTGGGGGCCGCTTGGTCCCCAGTAAGCAGCGCTGCTCGATGCTCACTGCAGACCGCCGAGGTCTCGGGTTGGTGTCCGTGCGGTTTGTTGGTAGGTGTGCCGGCCATGCACGGGGCTGATGGCGTTTCCTCGTGTTTGTGGCCAGGCCTGGGGGCACTCGCTGGGGTCGGTGCCTCCGGGGCGGGTTCTCGGCTGCGCCGGGGTCCCCTGTGCGGTACGGAAGATGCTTTGCTGGTGGGGGCCTGGTGCCTGTCAGGCCGGCGAGACCAGGGTGCGGGCAGGCCCCACGGGGCCGGGCCTGTGGCTCAGGGAACAGGGCTAGGGGCCTGGTGCGCCTCTCCCCTCCCTCCGTGAGGCCCCAGGGTGCCCTGGGGAAGATGCCAGCCACAGCGGCCGCGGGCAGAGCTGGGAGCGTCGGACGCTGTGTCCACTGGCATTTCCTGCAGGACCCAAACTGGCCGGGCACCTCCCACAGCTCCTGGAGACTTGCGCTCGGAGTGTGTGGGCGGGGGGCTCTGGGCCAGGGCGACGGGCTGGGGGGCTGCGGGAGACCCCTCTTCGGGAAGTCCTTGCCGCAGAGCGCCCTGCGTGGGGACGGGGCTGCAGGGAGGGCAGGCGGAAGGTGGCACCGTCCGGGCCTCAGCTCACGTCCCTCCCAGGCCTGGAGGAGGACTCCGGCCTCTGGGGCCTCGTGTGCCGCTGGGCAGGTCCCTGCGCTTCCCTAGAGCGACAGCAAGACCCTCCTGCCCCCGGGGTCTTGCCAGCAGAGCGGAGCGCGCTCACATGCCTGGAGGCATGAGCTGTGGGGAGCCCCGAGACTGAGCCCTTGCGCAGGGCAACAGCGCCCCCTGCTGGCCGGAAGCCCCAGCAGCCGCCTGCAGCCCCCTACACAGGCCTGGCTCCCGGGACCCCGGTGAAGAGCTAACTCCCTTCCCTCACCGTGGCGTCCTTCCAGCGCACCCACCTCTGGCGGGACGCCAAGCCCGGGGCCCCGGTCACCCCCTCAGCCCCGAGGAGACCCCGGGCAGCTCGAGCCCAGCAGTGTGACCGCGTGTCCCCAGCGCGGCGGGCGGCGGTCAGCTGTAGCCCTGCCCGGCCCCCGTGGCTGCCTCTTCCGCGACGCCTCCTTTACTTTCTGCCTCCACCGGCTCTTCTCCCCCCACCTCCTCGGGGGCCCCTCGGCTCACCTGGGGCTCAGCTGCGGGGAGCCCCGGCGTCTCGGGGACCAGCGGGCGGGCCAGGCAGCCTCTCCCCGCGCACGCAGCTGGCTTGTCCATCTGCAGCTGCCGCGAGGCTTCTGGGGGCAGGGACACGCACCAGGGACAGCAGGGCGCAGCTCTCCGCGCCAGAGGTCGTGCTGGCACGCCGGGGCAGCCTCGTCTGTGGGGGCGGGGCGCCCTGCCCCTGCGGAAGGGCGTCTGCGGCGGGGCTCACAGCCGCCGGGCGCCGTCCTCCGCTGCAGGCTTCTCCCACTCGGCCTTCACGTTCGGGATCGAGAGCCACATCAGCCAGTCCAACATCAACGGGACGCTCGTGCCGCCGGCCGCCCTCATCTCCATCCTGCAGAAGGGGCTGCAGTATGTGGAGGCCGAGATCAGCATCAACGAGGTGAGTGGGCCTCGGCTTCGGGGGCCGCCCGCCTGCCCGCCGCCCGCCCCGGCTGACGCCCGCCGCCGCCACCCGCCCGCAGGACGGCACCGTGTTCGACGGCCGCCCCATCGAGTCCCTGTCCCTGATCGACGCGGTGATGCCCGACGTGGTGCAGACGCGGCAGCAGGCTTTCCGGGAGAAGCTGGCCCAGCAGCAGGCGGCCGCCGTGGCTGTGGCGGCCGCCCCGGGGGCCGCCGCCCCGCAGAACCCGCCCAAGAACGGAGAGGCCGCGGTGAACGGGGAGGAGAACTGTGCGCCCGCCCTCAGTGAGTGCGGCTGCGGGCCGGGCGGGCGGGCGGCCCCTCGGCCTCACACGGGGCGCCGGCACCTCCGCAAGGGCCCCTGGAGCGTCCACGGGCCAGAGCAGGGGCCTCCGGGGGTCCACAGCCCGCCTGGCCGCGGTCCAGGGCGGAGAGCTGCCCGTGTCCCTGTCGGGCCGAGCCCGTCGGGCCGGAGACGCGGCCCCTTCCCTGCGGCCACGGGGGCCGTGTTCCCGGCGCCCCAGCTCCGTCTCCGCGCCCGCAGATAACCACTCGAAGCCCATGGAGATCGACGGGGACGTGGAGATCCCGCCCAGCAAGGCCACGGTGCTCCGCGGGCACGAGTCCGAAGTGTTCATCTGCGCCTGGAACCCCATCAGCGACCTGCTGGCCTCGGGGTGAGACAGGGAGTGGCGGGCGCCCCTCGTCCCGGCCGGGGCCCGCGGCCGCCCGGAGCTGACCGCCGAGCCTGCCCCCGCAGGTCCGGGGACTCGACGGCCAGGATCTGGAACCTCAACGAGAGCAGCAGCGGGGACTCGAGCCAGCTGGTGCTGCGGCACTGCATCCGCGAGGGCGGCCACGACGTGCCCAGCAACAAGGACGTCACCTCGCTGGACTGGAACGTGAGCCGGGCCCGGGGCAGGCGGGATGGGGCGCCCCGCCCGTGCCCTCTTGGAGTCCGGGAGCCCGGCCGGGAGGCTGCGCTGGGCTTCGCGCCGCTGAGCCGCTGCCCCTTCCGCCCGCAGAGCGACGGGACGCTGCTGGCCACGGGCTCGTACGACGGCTTCGCCAGGATATGGACGGAAGACGGTGCGTGTGCGCGGCGGCGGGGTGGCCGGCCGGGCAGCGGGCAGCCGTCTCATGCCCGCCCGTCTGCCCGCAGGTAACCTGGCCAGCACCTTAGGCCAGCACAAAGGGCCCATCTTTGCCTTGAAGTGGAACAAGAAGGGGAATTACATCTTGAGCGCCGGTGTAGACAAAGTGAGTATCGGCCTCACACCTACCCGGGCGCTCGGGACGGCGGCTGTGTTGTGGACGCCGCGGCGGCTTTGAACACCGAGGACTTGCGCCTCCCGGGAGCGAGGCGGCGGGGCTCCTCACGGCAGGCCGTTCCGGGGTGCTTGGGGCACAGCCGCTGCGTCCTGGGCGCACCCCCGGGCTGCGAGGGCCCCCCCGTCGGCACCGGGTTTCACTGCGCGGCACGCACCTGCACCGTCGTTGCGGCCGTGCCCGGGCGGCCAGTTGGACCCGAAGCGGCCCCCGGCCTGACGTTGGCGGCTGTGGGGTGCCCGCCTCGGAGCTCGCCTCTGGCGCCTCACGGAGGCGGTGCCTGGGCACCCTGGGCCCATCGGCCAGGAGCCCTGGTCCGCAGAGGCACCCCCTGGGCTGCCCCAGACTTGGCGGCGGAGGGTCGAGCAGTGCCCGAGAGCTGCCGGTGTCGCTGCGGGGCCGGACGAGGACGACGCCAGGGCAGCTCCCCTTCCTGCTGGTGACGCCGCAGGGGTGGGGGAGACACGGGTTAAGGTCGCTCAAGGACGGACTGCCGGGGCGCTCCTGTGGGCCCCGTCCCCGCCGCCTGCTGCCGGCGAGCGGCCTTCTCGGGGGCGGCTACTCACTGTCCTTTCTGTTTGTGGGGCGCAGACAACCATCATCTGGGACGCCCACACGGGGGAGGCCAAGCAGCAGTTTCCCTTCCACTCCGGTGAGTGCTGTTCGGCGCCAGCCCCAAGCTCCGGGGTGCCCTGGGGGTCCGCGGTCGGGGCGAGGGGTCGCGCCCTGATGTCCGTCTGGCCGAGCAGCGTCCGTCCAGCCAGCGGCGGTGGCGGGGAGGCCCCTTGGCGCAGCGGCCAGCGTCCGCCCCCGACGGGCCCACTGGTGGGGACACGGGCGGGAGCGGGAGCGTGTGCGACTGGGCGAGGCCCTCGCGGCTGCTCGGGGACAGGAAGCCACGGCTGGGGGCTGAGCGGGTGAGGTCGCAGGGGCCCGGACCCCTGGCCCTCAGCCCAGCTGGGAGCAGAGGGGTGTCCGTCACACGGGGTCCTTCCCTGGGTGACTCCACGGGCTGGGCCCGAGCGGCCGGCTCTGCGCAGCCCCTCACTGCCGCCGCCCCTCTCCCCAGCCCCCGCCCTGGACGTGGACTGGCAGAACAACACTACCTTCGCCTCCTGCAGCACGGACATGTGCATCCACGTGTGCAGGCTGGGCTGCGACCGCCCCGTCAAGACCTTCCAGGGACACACGGTAAGTGTGGCCGTCGGTGCCGGCTGGCTGGGTCCTCTCGTCACGGCCAGAGAGGGAAGGACGACGACCCGGGTGATGGGCTTTGCAGTGACTTTCCCGTCACGAGAGTGATTGAGGACATAAAGGAAAGGTTGGCCACCATGAGCGACCAGAGGCTCGGCGGCCCTGACGCCCCGAGACTCACCCGGCGAGCCAGGAGGGGGAGCTGGGTGGCGGTCGCTGCAGGCCAGTTTTCCTAAACTTGGTGGAAAATGTCAACATTCAATCCAGGCAGCTTCTCGCTCCCTCCTCCCTCCTCCCTGCACCTCGGCTCTCACTCACTGACCCTCGGTGCCCACTGGCTCGTACTTACTCCGCTCTGCCCGCTCACGTGGTCACGGGAGGTCAGCGTCTCCGTCTCTGGCGGCCCCGCCACTCGCCAGGCTGCAGGCAGATCCCCCAGCGGGGCCTCTCGGAGGCGCAGCGAACACCTGTGCACGGGACGTTGGGGTTCTGTGTTCTTTGATGGAGGCCCACGAGGGGGCTGGTGGGTGCAGCTTGTTTCTGCAGGTAAACCTGGGACGTAGCGTAGCAGCCGCCACGGGGGCACCCCGCCAGTGCTGTCGCTCTCGCTGTCTGGGGGGTACCAGGTGCCGTCCTCACAGGCCTAAGGCGGCCTCTCCTGCGGCAGCTGCCGGGCAGGCACAGGCTGAGGCCGCTGGGCCTGGCTCCCGAGTCCTAGGAGGCCTTTCTGGGTGTTTCCCCGGCGTAGGGTAGCAGGGGCGGGAGAGAGAAAGCCGCCTCCGTCCCCACCGCCTCGGGCAGGAGTCGGCTCCTCCCTGGAGGCCCGAGGGGATCGGCGGCACTTCGGAGTGGGGCGCTGCTGACGGCCGTGGGATTCGGTGATGACCAGGCTGGACGAGGGGCTGGGGGGCGCTCCAGCAGTCCACCCCTCCGGCCGCCCAGCCAGGGTGCATCCCCTTACCCCTCGGCGGCAGCAAAGCCTGGTCTCCTTTGCCCCGGGGGTGCTTGGGCATTCGCCCTGCAAGACGTAGCTCTGGGGTCCCGCCCGCGGGCACACATTCTCCCCTGCCCCCCGGGGCGCAGCCTGCGGCGAGCAGAGCGGTCTCTGAGGCGTCTGCCTCTCTCCTGCAGCGAGTGGGGCTTTGCCTTCTGCTCCTAGAGGCCGTGACCCAGGCCCGACTGGACCGCGGGGTCTCCCCTGCTCTTCCCCGCACGCTCCGGGCTCCCCCCAGACGGCAGCGTGTGGGGGAGTCGTTTTCTGCCTCGGTTTCCCATGCCGGTGGCCTTACCGCGTCTCCGTGGTAGGAGGAGTCACAGCTGGGCACCTGCTTGCACGAGGACAGGCCTCTGCTGCCCCCCGGTGGATGCTGTTGGCAGCGGCGCCGTGGCCGCCCGGCAGAACTCTGCTGCCCTCCGGTGGACACCGCGCGAACGGCAGGCCTCTGCTGCCCCCCGGTGGGCGCTGGGCCCCATTGCAGCGGACGCTTTGCTCTCTTGCAGAACGAGGTGAACGCCATCAAGTGGGACCCGTCGGGGCTGCTGCTGGCCTCCTGCTCGGACGACATGACCCTGAAGGTAACGGGCGCCAGGGGCTGTGCCCGTCCAGGCCGGCCGGGCCCTGCTCACCGGGTCCGGGGGCCGCGGGGAGGGCCCGCTCAGCCGCCTCTGCCCTGCGCCTAGATCTGGAGTATGAAGCAGGACACGTGCGTGCACGACCTGCAGGCCCACAGCAAGGAGATCTACACCATCAAGTGGAGCCCCGGCGGGCCGGCCGCCGGCACCCCCAGCTGCAGCGTCCTGCTGGCCAGGTAGGCGCCGGCCCCTGCTTCCTGCGGCCCCGCGGCGGGGGCTCGGCTGCGGCTCGCGGGCGGGGCTGGCCGCGGCGGCCTGTGGGTGCAGGGGCGGCCTGAACCCTGCTGCGCGGGGCCAGGGGGTGGCCGGCGCCCGTCCTGCAGCTGGAACGAGGCGGGCGGCGCCCTCCGTGACGCCCCTGCCCCACAGCGCCTCCTTCGACTCCACGGTGCGGCTGTGGGACGTGGAGCGGGGCGTGTGCACCCACACGCTCACGAAGCACCAGGAGCCCGTGTACAGCGTGGCCTTCAGCCCCGACGGCAAGTACCTGGCCAGCGGCTCCTTCGACAAGTGCGTGCACATCTGGAACACCCAGGTGAGCGCGCGCCCCGGGGTGCCCCGGCCGGGTCGGGGCGCCCACAGCCACAGCCCGCGACGCGCTTGCCTTGCAGAGCGGGAGCCTGGTGCACAGCTACCGGGGCACGGGCGGCATCTTCGAGGTGTGCTGGAACGCGCGCGGGGACAAAGTGGGGGCCAGTGCGTCCGACGGCTCCGTAAGCACCCGGGGCGGGCGGGCTGGCGCGGGGAGGGTCCCGGCCTGGCTCCCGCTCACGGCGCGCCCCGCAGGTGTGCGTCTTAGACCTGCGGAAGTGAGGGCGCCGCGGGACCGAGCGGGAGCGGACCGGCCGCCGCCAGCCCAGCCTGGCCCCGGGGGCCGCGCGGACTCTGGACCCGCCCCCGGAGCGTCCCCTCGTCTGCGGCGCCGCGAAGCTCAGAGCGGGAACAGCCACAGCGCGGGCCCCGCCGGCCGCCCCAAGGCAGCAGGCGGCGAAGTCCGGCGCCGAAACAAGCAGAGGCTGCGACGGGCCACAGGGGGCCCGCCCTGGACATGCCGCTTCTGCCCGTCGCGGCTCCCTCTGGGGTCCTGCGTCCCCCGCCCCGGCCAGCCCCCGCCCCAGCTCTGCAGGCCCAGCCGGCCCCGACAGGCACTGCGGGGAAGCAGGCCGGGCAGGGGGACTTTTTACAGGAGAAAAAAATGACTTATAAGAGAAAGAGCCCCGAGTATTTTTGGAAAAAAAAATATTTTTATGTTAAAACAGTTTTAAAATCCTCAAGTGGCCATCAGCACGGAGCTTCGTGTGACTCATTTTCAAGCAGATTTCGGGAGCGCGGCGGCAGCTCGGCCGAGCCGGCTGCCCCAAGGCTCCGGAAAGGGGTGTCCGGGCGCGCACGGGGGTGGGGGGGCTGGCACACGGGGCTCTGCAGCTGGGGGGCCGGTGGGGACCAGGCAGGCTTCGAGGGTGCCCGCCCACCTCGCTTCCGCCGCCGGCCTGCCTTTCTCCAGACTCTTCAAGGCTGGGTCTTTTCACTGCTTTTTAAGGTTTAGCCTGGGCAGCTCCCTGGCACCGGGGACCCGAGCGTGCAGACGGGCAGCCTGGGGCCTCTCCCGGCGCGGCAAATTGAGGTTGGGGGGCCCCCACCCCCGACGCACCACCCGATTTTCTGCCCCAAGCAACAAGGGGGTTCGCAGTGCACGTGCGACGGGGTGCAGACGGGGCCCCCGCAGTGTCGGGAAGGGCTCAGGGGACCGCCTGACGGAGGCCAGTGGGCCCAGGCCGGACCAGCCGGGCAGGGGCGCCTCGGGCCACGTGGAGACCGAGTTGAGGCCACCCCTGCAGGCCGGGGGACCGGGCTCCCCCGGGAAACCCTCCGGGCGCACGGCCCCTGAGGCCGCAGTCCCCCGAGTCTGCACCCCGAGTCCGGCGACGAGCCGCCCCTCGCGTCGCCCCTCCCTCTGTTCCACTGGTGGCCGGCTCGCCGCCCGGTCACCGCGCCCCTTCGGCCAGAGGTGCCCAGCTGCCCCGTCATCTTTGTGTCGGACGCAAACGGCCGCAGGAGCCCCGTCGCGCCCCAGAACCCCGCGGCTCGCCGCCCCCACCCCCCGCCGAGGCGGCGCACCTCGTGCAGCTCGTTGGTGGAGGACCCGCGCCCGCGTGCGGAATGAATAAACGGCTCTATTTTGATACGACCACCCCGGCGCGTCGGCTTTCTTCCCCCGCGAGCAGGCCGGCCCCGGAGAGCAGGGGCTCTCGGCCGCCCACCGGGGTGACTGGGCTGGTTCTGCAAGGAGCGGAGACGCGTGTCCACCACGGTGGGTTTGCTGGGAGTTGGGGTCGCCAAACCCGGGGGTCGGGGCGAGGACAGAACCCCCGGCCCGGGGTGTGAGCCCGGCCCGAGGCAGCGGCGCCCAAGGTGAGACCTGGAAAAGGGTCCCGCGGTGCGACAGCAGCTCCCCGACGGGTCTCGTCTTCACCCAAACCAGCCGGCCGGCCGGTCCCACCTTCCCAACTTACTGCCATTCGAGCCCTCCATCGCCACCATCAACATCACCTCCATCACCATCACCTCCATCAATGTCACCTCCACTATCACCTCCATCAAACCACCTCCATCGTCACCACCTCCATCAACGTCACCTCCATCAACATCACCTCCGTCGTCACCACCTCCAGCAACGTCACCTCTATCAAACTCCCAACATCCCCTCCATCGTCACCACCACGAGTGGCGCCGTCTCCTCCACTCCTCTCCATCACCGCCGCCACCTCTGCTGACCTCTCCACCCAGCCCATGCAAACCCAGGGGCCGTCCCTGCGGCCGCGCGCACAGAGCCGTGGCGGTGAGACCGCCCTGCGGACGACGCCCGAGCAGGCTGCGCTTGCCCAGGGAGGACATGCGGGCTGGCCGGCCGGCAGGTCCCCAGGGCGCCTGGGCCAGGCGGGCGGCGCCGGTCCGGTCGCGGTCTCCCTCCGCCCACGTGGGCACGAGACGGGCCGAGCCCCGCGGCTGGGCTGGCACGGGCGGCAGCACGGGCAGAGGGCTGAGCCGGGCGGGGGACAAGGCCGGGGAGGCCGTGGCCACGGCAGGGCGGGCAGACGAGGGTCTGGGAAGACGTGAGGAGCAACGGGGAGCTGGACACAGGCGGGCGGCCTCGCGCCCACGCGGTCCCGGGCCCAGGCTGGGAGGCGCGGGCCTGGGGGCAGCAGGTGATGGCGGGAGGCAGCGGGGTCGGGGCTGGGAAGAACCAGGCGGCGAGACGGGCCCGGAGACGGGCCATGGGAGGTTTCGGGGCAGGCGCCGGGGAGAGCGGCTTCTCGGGAGGCGCAAGGAAGCTGCGCTGGCGACGCGGCCTGGGGAAGTGAGGGGGCTTGGGGGAGGATGCTGCGGACGTCCCGGGCGCCTTGGGAGAAAGAAGGGCTCTGGGGGCCGCCCTGGGGCGCAGGGCCGAGTCTCAGTCTACGAAGCTGGTGCAGCCGCTGCAGCGCAAGTTCGATCCCCGGCCGGGGAGCTTCCCCCAGGGCTCAGCAGACCCCTCCTGTCTCCCCGCTGCTCCCCTCAGCAGTGGGCTTCAGTAGATCTGCCCGTTCTGCTCCCCACTCTCTCTGGTGTGTCCTCACCACCCCACACTCCGGCTTACACCCCAGTTCTTGTGTGCCTAAATAAAAATAAATCTTAAAAAAGACATCCAGGAACTCCAGGGCTGAGGGGTTCCCCAAGGCCCTCCTCATCCAGAGTCTCAGCAGAGCTTACACCCTGGCCGAAGCACTTCTCTGAGGGGGGGCACTCAGCGGATTTAGTAGCCTTTCAAGTGGATTTGGATTGTTTATTGGAAATGCCCATTATTTATGGTGGCTCGTGGCCCTAAAAGCATAGGCCCAGGCTGTTTTCAGGGAAAAAAAAAAAAACCAATAAATAACAAGCAGGCCTGTAATTTATCAGCTGGAGGGAGGGGGCCGCTCACGTCCAGCGGGAGCAGAGAGCTCTAAAAAGACCGTATCCTCCTTCCAGAGAACTTGGGGGAAATTCTTGGGGGAAATTCCTGTCAGGATTGTGGGATCTGAGTACAAAGGGTTCAAAGGAGATTATGAAAGAAAATCAAAGACAGGTGCCCTTCCATGCTTCATCCCAGCCACCGCCCCGCCCCACACACGCTTCTGGCTCTCTCTACAGGGGACATATTCCAAACTGTCAGCTCCTCAGACCCGATTACTTAATTTTAAGGAGACATCAGTTTTAATTTTCTTATCTCCCTGAAATGTAAGTGAGAGACAAAATGTAGTTAAGTCACTGTTGAGTTGGCTGCCTGGGACATAACTGGTCTTCGGTTCAAGTTTCCTGGCCTGCACCCAGCTCTTGTGTGCATCAATAAATAATTTTTTTTAAAAAGGCCAGTCCAAGTCTCTCTTCCACGAGAGAGGCGATAAGAGAGAGATGGCTGCCAACGGCTGACCGCCTCGCAAGTTATTACACGTGGCAATTTAATAATGTCTCCATTGACCCAAACCAAAACCCCTCCTGTCTCCCCGCTGCTCCCCTCAGCAGTGGGCTTCAGTGGATCCGCCTGTTCTGCTCCCCACTCTGTCTCTGGGGAGTCCTCTCACCCCCACACCTCTGGCCTGCACCCCAGTTCTTCTACACAAAGTAAATAAATGTTTTTAAAAAGACGTGGTCTATATACACAATGGAATAGTATGCAGCTATGAAAAAGAGGAACTGAGGGGCATCCATGGCCTCTGCTCCCCACTCTGTCTCTGGGGAGTCCTCTCACCCCCACACCTCTGGCCTGCACCCCAGCTCATCTACACAAAAGCACATAAATCTTTTTTAAAAAGACGTGGTCTGTATACACAATGGAATAGTATGCAGCTATGAAAAAGAGGAACTGAGGGGCATCCATGGCCTCTGCTCCCCACTCTGTCTCTGGGGAGTCCGCTCACCCGCACACCTCTGGCCTGCACCCAGCTCCCGTGTGCATCAATAAATGAATCTTTTGTAAAAGGCGCGAGAAGAGGAAAGGGCTGCAGAGCGCGGCACCGAGGAGCGGGCGCAACACTGGACAAGGCGGCGGGGCCACGGGAGCCAAGACCCCTGGGTGGGCCGAGAGCTCGCGGGGAGCCGCGGGCGCGGCAGCTGGCGAGGCAGCGAGCAGGGCCCTGGCCGGGGGGGAGGCGAGTCCCGGGCACAGGGGCCGGTACGGCGCAACGGGAACGGCGGGCGGGAGGCCAGCGGCGCCCGGGGGAGCGGGCGGCGGCGTCGGGGTGGAGGCCACGGGCGCCCCGCAGAGGAGGCCTGGCAGGGAGGGCGGGAGCGGAAAGGGCTCGCAGAACGACAGCACTGCGGGCACGCGACGCTGGCGTGACAAGGGCAGCCACTGCGGGTACAGGAAGTGACTGCGGGAATGGGAATTGTGGGAACGAGGTGGGCTCATGGGAGAAGTGCGGAATTGTGGGAAGAGTAAGTCAACGTTGCGTGAAATGGGAATTGTGGGTACAGGAAGTGCTGATGGATGAATGGGAATTGTGGGAATGATAGGCCTCATGGGAGAAGTATGGAATTCTGGGAACAAGAAGTCAACAATGGACGAATGGGCATTGTGGGTACAAGGCTGGAACGTGGGAGAAATGTTGAATTGTGGGAACATTAAGTCATTGAACAGGAATTATGGGAACAATAGGCATCTTGGGAGACGTACAGAATTATGGGAACAGGAAGTCAACAGTGGATGAATGGGAATCGTGGGAACAGGAGGTCAACACTGTATGAGTGGGAATTATGGGTATAAGGTGGGATCATGGGTGCAGAATTCTGGGAAAAGAAATTCAACATTGGGTGAATGGAAATTGTGGGAACAATATGCAACATTGGAGACATGGAATTGTGGGACCAGGACATCAATGCTGGATGAATGGGAATTGTGGGTACAACAGGCATCATGGCAGAAGTACGGACTTTGGAAACAGGAAGTCAACCTTGAATGATTGGAATTTGTGGGAACGATAGGCATCATGGGAGAAGTATGGAATTGTGGGAACAGGAAGTCAACATTGAATGGGAACTGTGAGAACAAGATGCATCATGGGGGATGTATGGAATTGTGGGAACAGTGATACATTGCGTGAACGGGAATTGTGGAAACAAAATGTCAGCGTTGGATGAATGGGAATTGTGGGAACAAATGGAATCA
>PVIJ01007630.1:0-58468 GCA_004024925.1 Scalopus aquaticus
GGGATCTGGTGGTTCTTTCTTCTCCTTGATCAGTCTTTTTAGCTTCTTTCCAAGTTCTACTCACCCGTGAGGGTGTTAGATTTATGTAGCGTTTCTGGATCTTCTCTGGGTTTGGCTGATGTCTCTTTATAGGCGGCTTGTCTTTTGGGAGAGTTGATACTAGCGTCCCTTCACCGCCATGTTGATGACGTCACTCCTAATATATTAGTTTTATGAAAATGCAACAAAATAATTCTCTTTAATGGCCATACATATGAATATACAAGCAAATGCACATGCTTTTAAAAAATTGAGCTAACATTAACATATAAAAACAACAATTTCAAATCTTATGGTTTGGTGGATTTTAGCATATTAACAAGGTTGTACAGTCATTACTACTAATGCCAAAGTATTGTCATCACTCCTTACAGAATCCCCACTTCTGTCTCTGTAGGTGTACCGGGTTTTTTTTTACCCTGAACCAATTCCTTATTGAAAGCAAGATTGATTTATATCATAAGGTGTACAGCCTAATAAAGCAACATTTGTGTAATAATTACATTTGCCACCAAGTGTCTAGTTTCCATTTATCACCAGATGCGCCTCTCTCTCTCTCTCTCTCTCACACACACACACACACACACACACACACACCCCTTCCCCTTTCCTTATTTAGTTCTTATAGGAGTATTTTTGTTCTGGTCACTCATTTGTTTTGCTTATTTATCTACCTCTTTATATATATCTATATATATATATCTATATATATATATCTATATATATCTATATATATCTATATATATACACACACACACACATATGTATGTGTGTATATGTATGTTTATAAAATTTTTGTGTAGAAGACCTAGGGGTGTAGGCCAGAGGTATAGGGGGTGAGAGAATTCACCTGAGACAGAGTAGGGAGCAGAACAGGAGGATATACTGGAATAAACTAAGGGGAGCAGCAGGCGAGACAGGAAAGGTCTGCTGCGCCATACGTGGGTCAGTTCCCTGACCAGGATCAAACTCAGGCTGTAGTGGCGATAGTGCTGAGACTTAACCCCTCTGCCACCACTGAGGCCTCTCTTTACCTACCTCTTATGAGTGAAATCATACAGTGCTTCCTAAGGCATTTCTCCATTTAACTTATTTCGCTTAGGTCCATCCATGTTGGAAATGGCCGGATTTTATCTTTGTTACTGAGTAGTAGTTAGTTGTGTATATGTGGCACATATATACGTCTTTACTCACCTGCTGTGGGCACTTAGGTTGTTTTCAACTCTTGGCTATTGTGAATAATGCTGCACTGAATATGGGGGTGCACATAATATGTCTCTTCCTAGATTTGCCAAGTAAATCATACAATATGTGACTTTTTATGTCTGCCTTATTTCACTTAGCATAATGTTTTTGAGATTCATCTACATTATCACATGTATCAGTACGTCATTCCTTCTTATGGTTGAATAATACTCCATTATATACATCTATCACATTATGTTTATCCACTTGGGTTTCTTCTGCCTTTAGCAATTGTGAATAATGATGCTATAAACATAGGTAAACAAACATTTTATCGAGTCCCTGCTTTCAGTTCTTCTAGATGTATGCCCAGAAGTGAAATTGCTGGATCATTTGGTATTCCATTTTAATTTTTTTTGAGAAACTGCCATATTTCCTATAACAGCTACTCTATTGTGCATTCTTCTAGTGAAGTTCTAATTTTCTCAAATTTTCCTATTTTTTTCCTTGTCAACACCTGTCATTGTCCGTTATATACATATATTTAAATTATTGCCATTCCAGTGGGTGGGAAGTGATATCTCATTTTGGTTTTGATTTGCATTTCCCCAATTACTAATGGCTTTGAGCATCTTTCTGTGTGACACACACACATAGTTGTAAAAACATCAGGAGAGACCAACCAAACTGATTGGTTTTCTTTTAGGGTTTGGGGGAAGTAACTGGTTTATAAGCAGGTGGTCAAAAGGGGCCCTAACTTTATATTATTTGGAATGTTTTTACAAGTA
Organism: Scalopus aquaticus; assembly: GCA_004024925.1. NCBI lineage: Eukaryota > Metazoa > Chordata > Mammalia > Eulipotyphla > Talpidae > Scalopus > Scalopus aquaticus. The sequence continues at coordinate 2,013 of PVIJ01007630.1, forward strand.
TTTCTGTTAATAATATAGAACAACTTCATGTTGGTTAATCAGTTCTTGATTGTAGTATGTAGAAAATAAGGTTTTTAGCTCTTGGAGGATGGGCTTGGAAAGCTTATTGACTCTGGTTGTTGATAAAGTTCTTTGCCTACCAAAGAATGATTTTAATCTTCTAGCAAAGTAAGGATTGGTTTCAGATCATTATATTGTATTTTAATTGCTTGGAGGAAATGAGACAACTTAATTCTAGCCCAAGTGGTTAAGAGTGTGGATTCTGGAATCTGACAGCTGGGATTTAAGTCATTTCTCAATCACTTAACTGTTCATCTAAGGTTGAACACTGCTAACTTCTTGTCTGTGATCTGTAATTTGCCCATCTATGAAATGTGATGTTAATTTATGGGATCATGTGGATTAAATGAGTTTAAATAGGTAAATAGTTTAAACTGGCACAGTACAGCTTCTAGGAAGCACCCAAATGTTATCTATCACCCACAGCTCATTACTGGAAAGTGACCAGGAAGTTGGAGAGAGTAGAGTACCATTATGTGATAAACAGGCCATAGTGAACCCCCAGGGCACTTGTTAGGGATTTTAGATCCTGTCCCAAGTACTAAGGGAGGTTCCTAGAATATATAGTAGGTTCAAGTCACAAAGGTGTAACTTGATTAGCTCAGATTTTTAAAAAATCAGTGTAGCTCACCGTTGTCCAATAGAAAGATAATGCAGGGCACTAAAACAACTTGTTTTTTGGTAGACAAGTTATAGTGAAAAAGAAAACAAGTGAAAATTAATTTTTTACTTAACCAAATATATCTAAAATATTTCGATTTTGACACACTTAAAAATTGCAGTTATACCTTTTTTGCTACTAATTCTTCAATATCTGGTGTATATTTCACACTTCAGCACATCTGAAATATAGATTAGTCATATGTCAGATAGCCTGTGTAGCTAGAGGTTTACACTGGATAATGCAGGTCTAGCTGTATGTGAACAAACATTTGGAAGCAAAACTGACTACGAGAAGAATGTTGTAGGGTGGGGGTAGGAGGCAGGCAATAGACACTGAGATTGAGAGATTGGAGAATGATTTGATGTCTAGAGCAGTGACAAAAGGAAGATCATCTGTCTGGCTCAGAATAATGTGTAAGTAGACTTTTTTTATGAGCTATAGTGGGGTGCAGATGAAATTATTAAGGTTGAATTTAAATCTTCTGGCATAAATATATAATAACGGAGGATGGTGTTGCATTTTACTATAAAGGCAGTAACAGGACAAATAGATAACAATATGGCATAGTTGTTAAATCTTAAGCATTCTGAATAAGCCTCCCTCCCCACTCCACTGGAGTTCCTGATGCTGTTCCTATTCTATACACTGAGGTGTGCATGAGTGGATGGTAACTTGGGACTGCTCTTTCTTGGACATTCTGTTGATCACATGACTTTATGGAATCCTTAGATACCATCTTCTATCCATGTTAGAGGATCTAACCTTCGAAAGTTGAGAGTAGCTAGAAAGTTACCAGGCTTTCTTTATGCACTCTAACTCTGAATCTGTGTGGTGTGATGGAGGCTAAGATTCACTCTGGGTTTAATCAGTGATAAAAATGACATGCAGGATGACTTGTGAGGTGGTTAGTGATCTGGTCTTTGTGTGCAGAGCTTGATTTGAAAGTCATTTTCGGAGTTTTGTGTGAGGGAATGGCTTGAGTTCTATCCAAATAATTATGATGGTAACATTTTAGAGAAATTTACTTTAAGATGCCATTCTTGGGCCTCCCTGGTGGCTCAGCGGTTGGGCGCTGCGCTGTGGAGCTGTCAGCAGCGGCAATGCGAGTTCATACGCCCAGCGGGTGAGATTCCCACATGGCGTGGCAGACCTCTCTTGCCTCGCCCGCTGCTCCCCTCAGCAGTGTATTTCCGTCGATCTGCCTGTTTTGCTCCCCACTCTGTCTCTGGTGAGCCCTCTCACCACCCCACTCCTCTGGCCTGTACCCCAGCTTGTAAAAAAAAAAAAGATGCCATTCTTTAGTTATTTTGTATCAGTATTTATTAAAATGCTTATTGGAACCTGCAATACAGAGTTGTTTCTTTTTAAAAAAAAAAATCTCATGGATAAATGTAAAAAATAAATTCTTAGGGCCTCCCTGGTGGTGCAGCGGTTGAGCGCTGCGCTGTGGAGCTGTCGGTGGCAGCGCGCGATGTGGGTTTGACGCCCAGCTGGGGAGAATCCCACATGGTGCTGCAGACCTCTCCTGCCTCGCCCGCTGCTCCCCTCAGCAGTGTATTTCTGATCTGCCTGTTCTGCTCCCCACTCTGTCTCTGGTGAACCCTCTCGCCGCCCCACGCCTCTGGCCTGTACCCCAGCTTGTATAAATAAATCTTTAAATAAATAAATAAATAAATTCTTGGTGATTCCTCCCTCCCCCACTTTACCTCATAAATGGTTCCTGTTTGCATAAAACACATTGAGCTGTACTTGAAGGAAATTCCCTTCACTTCCATATACCTAGTTCAAAACTGATTCTGTGAAGTTTTCCCCGTTCTTACTGAAATGATGGCTAGTAAAATGATGTTTTATTCTGGTAACATCTCCCCAAAGTCCGAGTCTGTTTTTGGTATTTGAAAGGTTATTGGGCTGTATGTTGGGGCAGGAGAGCATTAAATATCATGATTTCAATTTTACTTTGATTTATTGTGGTTTTGTAATACTTATGACTTGACTATATCTTTTTTTTTTTAAGATTTATTTATACAAGCTGGGGTACAGTACAGAGGCGTGGGGTGGCGAGAGGGCTTACCAGAGACAGAGCGGGGAGCAGAACAGGCAGATCAGAAATACACTGCTGAGGGGAGCAGCGGGCGAGGCAGGAGAGGTCTGCAGCACCATGTGGGACTCTCCCTGGCCGGGAGTGGAAATCACATTGTGCGCTGCCAACAGCTCCACAGCGCAGCGCTCAACCGCTGTGCCACGAGGGAGGCCCATTGACTATATCTTTTTGATAATAATTCATAATAAATGAAATTTGTTATCACGGTCTTTTAAACTAAAATTAGCTTCTTTAGCTCTTACCTCAAAAACCTTCTCGTTACATCTTTTTAACCCCTTAACTTTTTAGTTCTTCACTGAACTAAGCATTTGGTTCATAAGTAACTAAGATGTAGTTCCTTCCCTTGCAAAGTTTCAAGACTAGTGCAACTGTTCAGAGAGTCTACATGGAAGGGGGATTCATTTCCAGAGGCACTTTCAGACTGTAGCTAAAGGGGTACACAGGTTGTCATGCCCAGTGTTCCACCATCATCTGAAACATATAAGGCAAATGTGGAAGACTTGAATCTGTGGTTTTATGTGTGTTACAACAATCTTAAGCAAGGAACCCAATGTGACTATTAGGAAGAGATTACTTGGGACACACCTGACAAATAATCACATTACTAAGGATAATAATCAGCAGTCTAGTGGGAGAATAAAGATCAGTGAAGAGATTTTAAATGGCATTGCTTTCATTTCCGGGATAAGTTCGGGTGCTATGGAAACAGAAGGGGGGTGGTGCTTTAGTAAGAATTGAGGGTATGACTTGGAGCTTACGTTTGGGGAATATATTGAAGATGAGGAGAGGGGTTGGTGGTACTACATCATTGATTATGTCCTATGCCTGCTGACGTTTGGGCAATTTTTATCAGCATTTTGAAGACACTGAAGAATAGTAAGTTACAGCGAGGGGGGGGGGTTAGTTATGGTGTGGTGGACTGGAGGCAGGAATACCAATGAGAACCTTGATTCAGATAATTCAGAGGTGATAGAACCTGAGCAGTGATTGTAATTACAGAATTAATCAACAGAAGATTTACCTGCAAAGCGTGAATTATACTTCATGCCCATAGGATCAGCTGAAATATAGCTAGTTTTGTCAGGTTGGAGGTGGGGCTGGTGTTGCAGAGAAAATAGTTATTCAACTATCACATGTGATAATTTTTCATCTATCTTGACTTCAGTGTTCTGTGAAGTAATAAACAAGCCTGCTGGATATGAAGAGGGCTTTGAAGAAACCATATTATCTTGATTTTGGGAATGGATTTGTTAAGTGTACAAATAATATCAAACTTGATCAAATTTCGTGTACTAGATTGAACTTTAAACTTCAAAGTTTGAAAATTCTAGACCTTTTTCTAGTAATAGTGATCTTAGTTATTTTAATAATTTTATTGAGATGTAGTCCATGTACCATAAAACTTTCCCATTTAAAATGTACAATTTAATGACATCTCGGATGTTAATGGATATGTGCAACCATCATCACAGTCAATTTTAGAACATTTTCATCGCCTCAAGGAGAAACTTAGCAATTGCTCTCCACCCTCCCACTCTAACCAGCCCTGTATAAACTTAACCTACTCTGTCTCTGACGAGTTCTCTGTCTAGACATTTCATAGGAATGGAATCATGTAATACATGGTCTTTTGTGATTGACTTCTTTCTGAAGCAATGAAAGTAGTGAATTCCTTTCTACCACTGAATAGTATTTCACTGTGACTATATTACATTTTACTTACCAGTTGATTGGCATTTGGACTTTTTCCTCTTTAGACTTATATGAATGATCTGATTCTTTACTGCTGTGTTAAGTAATAATCTTTGCATTTATCATATGATTTTTTCTATGCAATTTCTACTTTGAATGGTAATTTTTAAAAATGGTGAACATTTGCCCTTTTTTAAAGTCTAAATTTATAAAATGGGGGAATTCCACTGAGACATTTCCTCTGAGGCTTTGTTTTGATACCCTTTTCCCCTTCTAGTTGGAATTAAACCTATCTAAACATAAAGAAATGTTTCCTTTCTGGCTTGAGTAAAATCAATTCATTTTGGTATGAGAATTTTGGCTTGTTAGAAATTTGTGGAAATGTTGGAAATGTACAGTGAAAGCTTTTTTCATTTTTACCTTTTTAAACACAGATATTTTAAAGAAACATTTGGGGCTGAGATAGATGGGAGAGGTAGAAAATAGATGTTCTAGGAACTGAGAGGAGACAAGAACTTGGGGCAGGCGATTCATATGACTGATGACAAGAACTTTTATCTTCCTAGATAATCCAGTTGTGTCAGAACATCAGAATTTAGCAAGAATGACTTGTATTTACTTGCATGAAAATTTGGTGACTCTTCTTGTCATTCTCTACACACTCCTGCCTAATAGATTGAGCAGTACTATAGCATTGCTCAATTATTTGGGGGGCTGGAAACCCTTTTGGGATTTGGAAATTTGATCTCGGTATTGACAGCACTCCCCCATTCCTCAGCTGTGATTATGCCTAAAACTTGTGCCTGAGAGAATTTTAGCTCTGGACAACATTGTTTATAAATCATAGGTATTTAAGTTTTTCATTCTCTTCTCTAGAGTAGTAAAAGTAAAGGTGGTGTAAGTGGAGACTAATCCATTTAATTACTGAACAAATTGCTTCTAGGGAGAGGTAAGAATGCTTATTTAAATTAGCTTATCAAATTGGCAGCTGCCCCCTACTCCTGGTACCCCTCCTCCTCACATCAGTTCCACCCCCTGCAGATATCCAGGTTGCCCCAAAGCTCTATAATTAGTGACTTTTATTTAAAAGTCAAATTTTAAATGGTGGATGTACCTTTCCTGTTGCTTTAATTACTAAGATAGAATAAAATAAAATACCTTGTTAGAATTCTGTTAACTCACATGTAAAATGTTTTTTGGTATTAAAGTTTTTGTTTTAAAAATATAAAGTTTTTTTTTTTTTAAATTTCAGGGAACTGTATTTTGCCTATTATCTCTTTGAGACTGTGAGACGTTTTCATTTCTTTTTTTTGGTTTGGCCTTGATCAGTCTCTGATCAATATTAGATGCATAGCAAGTTCACCTCTAAAACAGGTGAGCACTATTATAATAACCATTCCTAATAAACTACAGTAGAAGTTCTTCCTGAGAAGTATTCAGTTCACTTAAGAAATATTTGATTTTTTTTTTGTACCTGCTGCAGGGATAGTGCAGTGAACCCCAAAATTCCAGTGAGCTAAAAAATATTCACATGAAGCGTACAGTCTAGTGGCTAAGACAGACCAGTGAAATTGTAAATGCTCTGATCTAAATATTAAAATTAGGCTTTGCTGTTATAATAGTGGCTGTAGTTACATATGCTTTTACTGGTAGGCCCTATTCAAAGGAAATTCATGTCAAAATTTCACTATGAAAAAGCATAACTTTCATTCACAACTAGGTATTAAAAATGAAAGGGGAGGAAAAAAGTCATTCCCAGACAAGCCTTGCTCTATATTTCAAACTGAAATAAGTAGGCAAAGTGAAGGCTTAAAAGATGCCAATAATATTCTTTTCTTCTCTAAGAAATTGCTTAAAGTTTAATAGAAATCACCATCAAAATTAATTTGGTATGTTCTTAGTGGTTCACTGTGTCCTGGGAACCATAAAACATTTTCAAGAGACTGTCCTTCAAATTTTGCAATTACATTGGTGAATAAGGAGTTTACTAAAAATTAATAGAAAGTTATTTTTTTATATTTCAGGGAAAATGTGACAGTTCTTGGACAATAAGGACATTTGAGTTTGGTTTATACAATGCTACATACACCTACTTTATATTATTACAAGATTATATATAGTTAATGTTTTAACAACCTCAGTTAAACAACATGCAAAGTGTAAAATAAACTACAGGAAAGATGGGGGAAACATAGTTTCAAATAGTACATTTTCCAACCCAGTGTAGATTTAGAAATGCTCACTTCTTTCTACACTTTTTATTATCTAAGCATTGATATGCCACTTAGGCTAGTCTTTAATTCAATACTTTAGGTAGAGTATCAGCTATGTTCTTTCTTCATTTTGCTAACCTGTTTTGAGCATATTGTTTTCACAAACGCACCATAGCTGTACAAGGAAGCTGTCTGAGAGGGGACATCTTCAAGATAGAACTTCAGTGTTTTAACTTGGGCTGTTTGGTGACTATGCACAAGGAGGAAACATGACAATGTGTTGATGTGTTATGTGACAAAAATATGCAGTTTTCTCCTCCAACCTCAGGAACCCGGAGGCTGTGGCTTTGAGTACTTTGCTTGGTCTCTTTACTTCTTGGTTAGCCATAGGAAAAGAACTTAAAATCAGAGATTATGGGAGAGGCAGGGAGAGAAGCCCATTGACTCTGTATGATTTCTTTGATGTTCCCCTCTACACAACCCCCCAACCCCGCCCCGCCTGCAGTCCAGTACCCCAGTTCTTTTTCTTTCTTTCTTTTTTTTTTTTTTTTGGCTCTTTTCCATCATGGTCACTTGGTGATTTTAAAACATATTCCTGCCCTTGCTTATAACTTAAGAAACTCAAAGTTTGTAATTTTCTGTCCCCCGCCTCCTGATAGGTGCTGGATAATTTACTAGTACAGTATGGAGTGGTGGAAAGCTGTGAGCAAGGTACATGTATTCTCAATTGCTTTTAAATTTATAAAAGGAAGAAAGTAGAAAGTAAACTAATGATCTTTTTTCTGTTCATTTTTCTCTTCCTCTAGTGAACACTGACTCGGATACTGCAGTTGTAAATGTAACCTATTCCAGTAAGGACCAAGCTAGACAGTAAGTAGTTTTGAAACTTTTTTTTTTTTTAAAGATTTATTTATTTATACATACAAGCTGGGGTACAGGCCAGAGGCGTGGGGCGGCGAGAGGGTTCACCAGAGACAGAGTGGGGAGCAGAACAGGCAGATCAGAAACACACTGCTGAGGGGAGCAGTGGGCGAGGCAGGAGAGGTCTGCGGCACCATGTGGGATTCTCCCCGGCCGGGCGTTGAACTTGCATCGCGCACAGCGGACAGCTCCACAGCTCCACAGCGCAGCGCTCAACCGCTGTGCCACCGGGGAGGCCCCAGTTTGAAACTTTTTATCTATTTGTAGTAACTAGGTTAAGTTGAGTAACATATTTTAGGTGGAAGAAATAAACTTTTTTTTTTTTTTTTGCAAAGTATGACATTGTTCATTAAGTTTGAATATCTAATAAGAATCTTCATTGGTTTACGTTTTATTACATTTTAAATATACCTTTTAAACCAATAATGGAGTGATAAAGTGTGAAGCTTGATAAAGTATTTGTAAAAAACTCCAGGCTTGGGTGTTGGTGCAAACTACATAGACTTTTTTTCCTGTTAGTATGATATATAACTTCTTGGTATTCTGTCCAAAACTGGTAAGTTGGCTCTCTTTTAAACTAAGTGTTAAATGTTAAATATTTCTACTTGCTGCTGTTGCTGCTTGTATATTTTCTGCTTGCTTATTTAATGATTATTTTTGTCATATAGGAGTGTGCATATTGAACCATTATTTTTAAATGGATACAAAAGTGGATATTCCAGTGCAATCAATAGGCAGTACTTCATAGATCAGTCTTCCCTAGAAAAGGATCATCCTGTAGGCTTGGGAATGATTTAATGAGCTGACTGAATATTGGGGAGCCATGATGAGGGTCCCACAGATACTACTTTTGACAGACCTGCTCGGAACACAGACATGGAACAATGGTCTATAAGGTGCCATAAGCACGATGCTGAGTCTCAGCAGACCGTGGAAGGTTGACCACCTTCAGATACAGTGCAGGTGGGAACAGACAGTTCTCTGGAAAGGTGACCACGCTGGCTGACCCTGAGCCCCAAAGGGCAAGGTGAAATCAGCTACAAGAGTGGGACTTCAGCTAGGTCACCAAAGGCAATGCACACTCATCGAGGGACTGTGAAAGGGAGGTAGGTCTGGGAAGGCAGTGGAAATTTACATGATACAAATGTATTTTAAAAACTGGTAATATTCTTATGGTCAAAAACTTTTAAGGTCTAAATAATAACAACAATAAAAATTTGATTAAAAAAGAAAATACCTTTGTAAACTTTGTAATGTTAAAAAAAAACCAAACTTTTAAGGTCTAAAGAGCTATACTTTATATATCTTTATGTATCTATATATCGATACAGTGCAAATCTTCTTTCCAGTATTATCCCCAACTACCACATTCTCTAACCACATGGGAGACAGATACGCGCGTATATTTTCCCACTTTTTTATACAAACGACATTACAACTTTTGAGTGTACATACATATATTTTTGTAATTGCATGGAATTTGGTTGTATGCTTATGGAATGACTATTAGTCCCAAGTTGGGATATTTAGGATGTTTAAGTTTCTTGAAGTTGTGAACAGTGCTGAAGTAAATCCGTTTTTCTTGTGTCATTTTGCACATGTGTAGTATAGCTATAGGTTAAATTTGAAGTAGATTTACTGAGTCAAGATTATATACATTTTTACAATTTTGTTAGATAGTGGTGAGTTATCCTTTGTAGAATTTGAACTGACTTAATTCCCTTCTGCTTTTTGGGAGAGTCCATTTCTCCATATTTTCCTAACATTGGGCTTTATCAGTTTTGCTAATCTAGTAGGTGGAAAATAGTATCTAATCATCTTAATTTAGTTTTTTCTCATAAGTGAGACATGAGATTCACTTTTAATGTTTTAATATTGGATTTTAATTATATTTGACAATATTGTATTTTTTCTTTGGATGCACCATTAAAATTTTAATGACGTTTTTGGACATTAGAAATTTTGTAAGTTATAAAACAAACTGACTTGTTACTAACTTTATTCTACAACCATATGAAATATGGTGAACAGAAAAATTTCATGTTTTATACCCCCAGTAGATTGGGGTGTAAAAGTGAGGGCAGTGAGAAAGCAGAGACTTTATTTGTCTCACATAATCAGTACCTGGTAGGATTAGCTCTATGTTGTAGGGAAAATGTGGGCTAATATGCTAAGCCCAATGATACTTGGAAATTATCTGAGGCCTGTCTTGTCTTTTTTCAAAATATTTGAGGTGACATAAAAAAAGGAAAATGGGTAATTTAACAGTTATAATTTTATGGAGAGAATTTTATGGGAGAATTTATGTTGAAGATAGTCTACATAACTTTGGAGAGACTTAAAGCAAACTTTTGTAGGAACACATTTGCATTTCATATTCATCCTCCCCTGTAAAAAAATTCCAAAGAATGCACTAAGAATACAAGCACACGAAGGGTAGGTGGGCTATTCAAGGCAGAATATTGCTGAAAATATCTTTTAACATGATAGCAAGTTGAACTTTTAGTTCTAAAAGTGCTTTGCAGTGATACACATTGGCAGCCTCCTGTTAATCCCGAGGAGGGAGGGAAAGACTTTCAGGAAGTTGTGATTTATCTTGCTAGATAATCTAAACAATTAAATAGGACATTTTATTTAGGGAAGTAGTCATCATGGCTCTTATTATAAGTCAGTCAGTTAACATTTATTGAATACCAACTATTGATCAAAAGTATCCAATAAATAAAGACAAAGTCTCCATCCTCCCTTCACTGATAACACTGTTCAACAGTTAGATCATAACTGACTTAAAAAGGCCCTGATCTGTAGTTCTTGTTGTGCTGAACATGAATATAACCCTGAAAATTTTTTATTAGCTCTCATTTTGAAGATATTTCATATAATTCATTTTATGTTTCACTGTGTAAATTTATCCAGTAGGACTGCAACAACATCCTAAATCAGCCTAGAATGATATGATACTGCATTGCATTGCATAATACCATCATGCACACATCATCCAGAGTTGATTGCATCATTTTCTGATGCAACGCAATACTACTGCTAGGCGGCTGCTTAAGTAAGCTGACGTCAACAGTGCACTAGTGATATCAAGCACTGTCGGAAAGGTTGAGCATTGAAAATATTTCAGACTTTGTGCGAGACAGTTTAAGCTATTGTTCCATACAACTGTTATTATTTTATCCATTTCAGCACAATACAGAACATCAAAGCCTCAAAAGTGCGTTAATAGCATGGGCACTTTCTGCTCTATTTTTGGGGAAGTGACCTTTGCCAACCAGAAGAAAAGTATCACTTCTCAAGCAAAGAAGGCTTATCATCTTTACTACGGATGCAAGGTTGGTGACCAAGAAAAGCCTTGGGTCCCGCATATATGTTGTGCTGCATGTACAACACAGCTTTCACAGTGGGTAAATGGCAAAAGACCATCAATGCCGTTTGCAGTCCCCATGGTGTGGAGAGAGCCAACCAACCACATAAAAGACTGTGACTTCTGCTTGGTTCCTCCTCTTTCCGGCGGAATAACGAAGCAAAAGAAGTTGAGAATAGTCTACCCAAACATTCTGTCTGCATTGAGACCAGTTCCACATGGTGAGGGACTTCCTATTCCAGAACCTCCAGCAGAATATTCTCTTGATTCATCTGATGAGGACAAGGGTGAGCCGACCTGTTCTCCTGTTCCATCAGCATGCAGTGATCCAGATTTTCACTGTGGTGCATCATCGACCCCACACAGACTAACACAGGAAGAACTAAATGACCTGGTTCATGATTTGGACTTATCCAAGAACAAGGCAGAATTGCTAGGATCAAGACTCCAACAATGGAATCTTCTAGAAGAATATGTCACAATGACTTTATATATATATATGTATGTATGTATGTATGTATGTGTATATATATATGTATATATGTGTATGTATATATAAAGTAATATATATAGTAATATAGTAGTATATTAATATATATAATATATATAAAGTAATATATATAAAGTAATTGTGACATCTTCATGTCATATATATTATATATAAAATATATATTATATAATATATATTATATATATATATAATTTCTTCGACTCCGTGAAGCAAAGATTAAAGAGGGAGTTTTAGTGGGTGCTCAGATCTGAGAGCTCTTCAAAGATGACTGGTTCAACAACTTGCTGCAGAGTGATGTGCAACAAGCATGAAATGCTTTTTGCCTAGTGTCTACAAACTTTCTTGGGAATGTTAGGGCAGAAAACTACAAGGAACTAGTAGAAGACATGCTGATGCAGTATCAGACATTTGGCTGCAATATGTCTCTAAAGATCCACTTCCTTCATTCTCATCTGGATTTCTCCCCTGAAAACTGTGGTATGGTTAGTGCTCAACATGGCAAACGTTTTCATCAAGATATGGCATCAGTGGAACAAAGATACCAGGGAAAATGGTCCACTACAATGCTGGCTGACTACTGCTGGACACTCCCCAGAGATGCTCCTGAACATGTACAAGAGACAAGTGAAGAAATCTAAGGAGTAGTCTATGACTTGATTTTTTACAGGTATTAACCGTAGGCCTATTACTATTCGCATGCATTTCGTGACGTAAACATCAATTTATTGCAGATTACAAAAAAAAACTAGAGCCAAAATTAGAATTTGACTGTCATATTCATGTTGAGCACATACAAATTGATAGGAAATGACTAATTTTATTTCAGTAACATGACTTTTGTAAAAATTTGTTTACCAGTGTAATCAAAGAGCTTTTGGAGATGTGACCACCTGATTTTATTTCATGCCCAAATCAAGTTGTATTAAAGAAATACTGAGGTTTCTCCTCTCCTCACCCAAGAACTAGAGAGCAAAAAGAATTAGGACATGACTGATTATTCAAAGAGAATTTAAAAAAGTTAGAGTAGAAAATGAGTTATGGTGCAATGTCAGGAAAGTTGTCTATTAAAGTTTTCTGTGAAGTTTTGTTTTTTAAAGATTTATTTATTTATACATACAAGCTGGGGTACAGACCAGAGGCGTGGGGCAGCGAGAGGGTTCACTAGAGAGAGAGTGGGGAGCAGAACAGGCAGGTCGATGGAAATAAACTGCTGAGGGGGGCAGCGGGCAAGGCTGGAGAGGTCTGCTGTGCCATGTGGGATTCTCCCTGGCCAGGCGTCGAACTCGCGTCGCCGCTGCCAACAACTCCGCAGTGCAGCGCCCAACCGCTGTGCCACCAGGGCGACCCTCTAGTAAGTTTTTTTAACGTGGAGTGCAGTCTCACACTGTAGGAATTAATTCTGAGAGGCAGTAGATAGTGGGTAAAGTGTGGACTCTGGTGTCAGGCAGCTCTGATTCCGTAAACTTAACATCTCTGAGCTTACTTTCTCAGATACAAAGTGAGAATTGACCAGAAACAAATACATTTGTGCATATAGACACATATTTAGGAAATGGTCTTATCAAATGATCTGGTACAAAGGCACCCAGTTAATGGTATTATTCTACCCACTGGCTCTGGGCTACTTCTAGAACAGCTTGAATTGGGGAAGGCTGGTCCCTCCTGGCAGGACTTGCCCCACTGAGTCCTCAGGCCTGCTCTGTGGTCTCCAGCATGACTGTCAGCTGGAAAACTAACCTGAGTTCTCCACACCCTTTCCTTGGCAAGCCATCCAAAGCTCACATCTTGAAGCAGTTAATGAGGAGTGAGGAGTTGTTCTTAGTTCATTTCTTTCTTCAGTATCCGTTGTTTGGGAGTCTGTGTAACCGGGTTATGCTTGTGAAGGTGTGAGTAGAACATAAAGGTGAAGAGGATACATTCCAGAGTCCAATTACACTTTTCTAGATGTAACTTTGGTCAAGTTAATCTGTCTACAGGGGAACTATTCTTCCATCTGTAAAATGGGGAATAATAACAGCCCTTAGCTCATGAGTCTGCTGAGAAACTAATGTTTTCAAAACACTTCTCAATACCTAACAGTAAGATCTCAAATATTAGTAGCAGCTGTGCATTTTTCCAACTTTTTTAATTGATAATACTATATTATTTTGCATGTACTTCATTTCAGATGACCGGCCACTTATATTCAGGAGTTAGGGATCTAGTTTGAAAGTTTTTGTGATTGCTTCTTTTTGTAACTAAAAGCTCTATTAACACCACTTTTAAGGGGACAATGCTTTTCAATAAACCTGTAACTCTAAGACAGAATATAACATGGAAATTCCTGCCACCTTGTGGCTAAGAAAAATCAAAAGTACATTACTGGGAAATGCATATGCTTATTTAAACCTTAAATCTTAAAGTACTAATTTATTAAAATTATGATAACAAAGATAATAAGAAATCATTTAAAAGAATTATGTGCTTAGTATTTCTTGTTCCTTGGAGCAAGACACGTTTGGGTCTTTGGAATGCCTAGTTTTTTTGTCTTCCAGGGAAGCTCAGATAGCACAGTCAAGGTCAGATATTATTCAGATTTGTAATAGGTGACAAAGAAATGACATTTTAGAATATGAAGGCACTTAGTTCTTATGCTTTGTTTTTCTTTAATCTTATTTCTGATGTTTATCTTTGTTAAGGTATAGGAATATTTATACATTGAAGCTATTAGTGCTCTCTAGCAGTTGGAAAAACTCACAAAGTTACAGTTTGGGATGTTTGAAACAGCATAGAAAATTTACTCTTGAACATTAAAATTTATGTAAATAGAAGATTATAAAGAAATAACAGATAAAGCAGTGAAACAAAGGAATTTCTTGCCATTCAGAGTTAGCCATTGTTAAACACGCCATTGAGTCTTGTTGGTTTTGTCCCGTGCATCATTACTTATTTTTTCATTTTTTTCCATAGTTCAGAGATGAGGCATTAAGGTTTCATGCCAAAACTTTTTTAAAAAAAAGATTATTTATGCATACAAGAGCTGGGTGTAGGCCAGAGGGGTGTGTGTGTGTGTGTGTGTGTGTGTGTGTTGAGGGGAGGGGTGTGTGTGTGAAAGGATTCACCAGAGACAGAGTGGGGAGCAGAACAGGCAGATCGACTGAAATACACTGGCCGGGGATTGAATTCGTGCTGCAGTGACTACTGATAGCTTCAGAGTGCTGAGACTTAACCCCTTGTGCCACTAGGGAGGCCCTCATGCCAAAACTTATTTACAAGCATATCTAGTATGCTGAGGTAAGAGTTTGATTGATATATCAGAGATTTCACTTCTTAAAATACTCTTCTTACCTGTTTCATGGATATGAAAACGTCTTATATCTTAAGCAGTTAGTGCCTCACGGTAAAGGTGCAGCAAATCCAGAACCGTAGTACACAGTCATACAGTTAGTAACCACCACTTGTTTTCCACTGAAGATGGCAGATTCTTGCCTGACCATCCTCGGTGTCCCCTAGAGGCCAGATGCTGTCACAGCACAGTGCAGTTGGAAGCTGTGAAAGGCTTGGAGACTGAGTGTGGAGCGCTATACCAAGTCCTCCGTTTTAATGACCTCTTGCCTGTGTGCTGTAACTTTTTAAGTTACAAAGTTCATCCTGTGGGGTTTTGTGGGTTACCTTTCCATTAACTGTATTTGTACTATTTGTTATCTCTCTGTGGTTTTTTGTTCCTACCACAGTCTGTGTATTCATACCTACTTCACATCTATATAGAGTTTAGTTTTTTGCTTTTAGAATCAGTTTAGACATAATGAACTCCTTTGTAGGTAAACATTTGGATTTTGTACATGATGATTAACTTAAGATGCATCCCTGCCAGTGATATTACCAGGCATTCAGTAATTGTTGCAAAATTGTATTCTCAACCTCTTATTCTTGAACAAGAAGAAAACAGGGTTGTCCAACATCTCAGTAATGTGTAAAGAACCCATGTAATATATTTTGTTAGAACCCATGTAATATATATATAGTAGTTAGGTCTGGGACTAAGAAAAAAAGGAGGCTTAGACATGCAGTTTTAGAGTTGAAAGGAACTGTAAATGTAGTCTTTCAGTTTCGTAGGTATGAGCTCATGCCTGACAGGGAACTGACCTCTCAACGATTCCGTGCCTACTTACTGCTCAAATTGGCCTTGGATTCTGGTCTAACTTCTTTTTTAGTCCTCACATCTGTATGTGTGTACCCTTTGATAAGTTTAAGTTCTTTGTGTCTCATTTCTTCTTTCCCCCTCCCTCTCATTGAGTTATACCACTTAGGTTAAACTACTCCCTCAGTGCTCTTTTAACTGAAAATGTGAAGGACCAATAAACTTCTTAAGAATACAATTAAGGGGGCCTCCTTGGTGGCGCAGCGTTTAAGTACTGAGCTGTGGAGCTGTTGGCAGCGGTGACGTGAGTTCGACGCCCGGCCAGAGAGACTCCCACATGGCGCGGCAGACCTCTCCTGCCTTGCCCGCTTCTCCCCTCAGCAGTGTATTTCTGATCTGCCTGTTCTGCTCCCCACTCTGTCTCTGGTGAACCCTCTCGCCGCCCCATGCCTCTGGCTGTACCCCAGCTTGTATGCATAAATAAATAAATCTTTAAAAAAAAAAGAATACAATTAAGTGCTACCAATTAGTAAAACTACTCAGCATCGTCCTAATGATTCTTAAAAATAGTGTCAGTCATCAAGTAATGATGGGAAACAGGACCCTGAGTTATCCAAATGTTGAGTAAACATTTTTTGAGTTGTGTTGATTTGATTCATGGTTTGAATAGTTAAGATAATTGCTCATCATCTATCTTGCATATACAGTAGTTTATTGAAAATGTTATAATTTTTTCCCATGAACTCAGCAAACCACCAAATGACACAGCTGGATATTAAGATTTATGCCTAGAAAAGTTTCATTGGTTCACTGAAAATTCAGAAATGTAGACTCTTTTGTTCTGAGAAAGTCATGACTTGCAGTTCTGTCACTCCGGTACATTTTCCACTGTATCCAATTTTGGAGCACTGAGGCTTGAGGGGTCAGGATCTCTGCTTAGTTGGCAGTTAGAGCCTGGGACACAGTTTGTACTGTCTTCTCTTTGACAAACAACTTGAGTTTGGAGCCTTTGGGGTCCAGACTCTGCACTGGGTATTGGAGCACCAGCTTATTGAACTTCTGAATGAAAGAATCTTATCCCCTCAAAGAATTTGAAACAGGCAAAAATAATCTGTGGTGTTAAAAGTCTAGGGGAGGGGCATTTACTGGAAGGAGGTATTGGTGGGGCTTCTGGGATACTGCTGTATTCTAATTTTACATCTGGGTATTCATGTTCACCTTGTGAAAGTTTATTTAGGTGTATGCTTAAGATTTGGGTACTTTTCCATAGTAAGGTTCGAAAATGAAAAAAAAAAAGTAGTTGGATAAGGTAGGAAATGGCTTCATTTTTTTGTTCATATACTATCACTCTAGCCTCTGTGCTCCAAATCAGATCATTAATTCTACCGGGTCAGGGACTGCTGTTTTCTCAGGAACTAGCCTATAATAGGTGCTGAGAATTTATTGAGTGATTGATCATCCTGAGTATTAAATTCTACCAATCTCTTATAAGTGGCATAGTGATATTTATCCTTTGATTCTTAAAATGTTTTAGTTACTTGTATTTTTTTTTTTTTTTTATACATACAAGTTGGGATACAGGCCAGAGGCGTGGGGCGGTGAGAGGGTTCACCAGAGACAGAGCGGGGAGCAGAACAGGCAGATCAGAAATACACTGCTGAGGGGAGCAGCGGGCCAGGCAGGAGAGGTCTGCAGCACCATGTGGGATTCTCCCCGGCCGGGCGTCGAACTCGCGTCGCCGCCGCCAACAGCTCCACAGCGCAGCGCTTAACCGCTGCGCCACCCGGGAGGCCCAGTTACTTGTATTTTTAAGAGGGTGAAGTGAGGGTGGTATATATTTCTGGGGTTTTTTTTTTGTTTGTTTTTTTTCTTGTTCTGATTTGGAAAGACTAGCCAGGGCGAAAACTTCTCTTGCTTTTTGGGTTACTCCTAAGCTATACCAACCTCATGGGTAATAGCTTAAGCAAGAACTTAGCAAAAATTTTGTCCTTTATGTTTTTCATTGGTAGATGACAAATATGTGTCCTTTGGAAACTTGATGTTTTTTTCTTTCCTGTGTGTACTTGGAAAAATCAAGTACACACTTTTCCTGTGTGAAAGGAAAAATCAGGGGATGGTGGAGTTTGTTGTATGTTCTGGGATTGCTTCTTGTTCAGTGACTTTATTCAGAAAATTTAGAACCAATACAATCCCAAGTGGAAGTGGAGATGGGTGTTGTTTTGCCGAAAGATTTATTAAATAGCTTTTCCCACGCCCTGCTCCCTGTCAACTTACAGAGCATTAGACAAACTGAATGGATTCCAGTTGGAGAACTTCACGTTGAAAGTGGCTTATATCCCTGATGAGGTGTCTGCCCAGCCGTCCCCCTTGCAGCAGCCCCGAGGTCGCCGTGGGTTTGGGCAGAGAGGCTCACCGAGGCAGGGATCTCCGGGATCCGTATCCAAGCAGAAACCCTGCGACTTGCCTCTACGCCTGCTGGTTCCCACCCAATTTGTTGGAGCCATTATAGGAAAAGAAGGTGCCACCATTCGGAATATCACCAAACAGACCCAGTCTAAGTGAGTATTCTTGAGTACAAGCTGGTGTGACTATTTTCCCCTTTGAATCTTAGTAACAGAGTATGTTCTTATGGTACTTGGTGTACTGAGTATGGTTATGATCCTTTCTTGTACAGTACATGGGAATCCGGAAAACCTTGTGATTTGATATCTTAGTGTTCATTTTATATAAATCTGGGGTTAAACTTTAATCTCAAAGAGAACCTCAAATTTTCACACTTGAGTGGAAAACAAGTGATACCTAATCTACTTCTGATGACGGAGGCTCTGGTGAACACAAGGGCAGCTTCTGGGTTGTTCTCCACCCCCCACCTTTACCCCCACTGCAGTGATACCTGCCTTCAGTGTTTTTGGAAGTAATTTTTTGGGTCCAATACAGAGGTAGTTTTTCAGTCCTGAGAGTTCATGGTCCAAATTTATTCCATGTTAAGCCATGTAGTTACAAATGTCTTTTTCTTTAGGATGCTGTTTGATAGTTTTAATTTGCATGTTTAAGGAATTGGAAAATTTTCAAACATCCGAGCTAACTTTTCAGGAGCAGAAAGTAGTAACTATTTGCCTGATATGTAGAAGGCGCTCCTGTTTGTCAAGTGAGAAATGATTCTATGTAAGTTATGTTAATGCCTTTAAGTATATCTGAGAGTATTCTCACTGTAGATGCTCCAGGGTGTTATATCACTTGTGTGGCTTCGTTAGTCATCCTGTTACCTCTGTATGTGGGTATTTTGACTTAAAGAGATTGATGATGAATTTGCCCTCCCCTAGTTCTGTATGGTGCTACCAGGCACATCTCTGTAACTACCGCTGCCATGTTTCCTGAAGAACTGTAAGTGTCCTTGAGAAAAGAGGCTGTGTACAAACTTGTTTTGTATTGTTTCTTACAAAAGGGTGGGGGAAATGGCCTTGGAATTATTTCGCTTTTTGAATTTGTTAAGATAATGGTTTTATGTGACCCAAGGAGTTAAACAGCATCTTTCTCGAAAGTGGAGCTATGGTGCAAGGTACACCTTGTTTATGAAGATATCCATATTCATTCTAGGCATCAGCCCTGAATTGAGCTAGCTGACTTATTTATCACATGGAAACAAAGGAATTGTTTTTAGGGGTGGCTGCGTCCTCACTCAGCCTGGGGATCGATAGCTGACCTGCCTTTCCTGCTTTGAAGCAGTTGTTGGGTGCTGGTTACCTTTGCACAAAATCATTGGCCTTAACCTCACAATAAAGGGATGGGAGAAAGAGTTGTAACATAGTCCAGATCATTTTAATCTTAAGCTTACCTGATTTTAATAAAAATTTAAAGGCTTCTTTCTTCCCTTGATCTACCTATTACCTGCAGAAATTAATTATTAAGTGTTTTCCCTTCCTTCTTACATGTCAGATTACAGTTGTTCCTTTTAGCACTACTTATTTCCTTGTCAGAAGAAAGAGCTTCTGTGATTTAAATTGAACTGTTTGTTTTATTTAAGGCAGGAAGATGGAGGATGGAGGATGGAGAGGGAAGGGAAGTAGTTTTTGTTATATCCGATGATTCATTTGCAAAGCTCTGCCAGTGGATTTTAATTAACTCTTGCTATTGAAACTAGTCATTATCAGATCCTCTGTTTCTGGAATGGCCTCAGAGGGCCACCTAATCTGTAAAACAACATTCCCTTCTCTCAAAGGATCAGAATTTAGTAATCCTTAACACTGTGAATCAGATATAGGGAGTTCAACACATTACCTACTAGAAGATAAGCAATTCTTAAATTGAGATGGAAAAATGGTTTGTGAGATGGAAGTTGCTGTCTCAGACATGGTTTTCTGTTAGTTATTTCTAGATAGCCCTTATTGTCTCATTTATGTATTACCCTATTTTTTTTTCATATTTGTCAAAAATCATTGGGTATACTCATGGGTTTATCTTTGAATATTTTGTTTCATTTATCTTTGTGCCTCACTCTCCTCAAAACAAATTCAAAACATGGACTTGGCCTTAATTGCTCTCTCTTAAAATTGGGTGAAATGATTCCTCCCACCTGATGCTTCTCTTTCAAAAGAAAATTAGCTATTCTAGTTCTTTCACTTTTCCATATACTTTTCAGAATAAACATGTTTGTAGCTAGAACTCATCTAAGATTTTGATATGTGTCTGTCAGTTTGGAAAAGAATGATAGCTCTACTATATTGACACTTCTAATACGTAAACACATATTCTCCAGTTATTTATCACTGTATCAACATTAGCCAGCTTTCACCATACAAATCCTGTACATGTGCCCCTCCCCCTATTTATTACTAAGTAATTAAAAAAAATCACTAGAATCAAATTTTTAGAACCTTTCATATCTACAGAATATTGGACATATTGTAAAATTCTCATATATTCCCTCTTCTAAACTCGGTTTCCTTAACAAATTAACAAATTGTTAACAAATTGTGTTAATGTACATTGTTACAATAAATAAATATGGGCACATTGTTTTAAAGTCTAGTTTGCATAGGGGTCACTCTGTATTGTATAGGTCCAGGGATTTTGATAAGTGTATAATATACTTTATTACTGTAACAACTAATTTCACCACTCTAAAATTCCTCTATGCTTCACCTTTTTTTTTTTTTTTTTGGAGTGGCAGCCCTGTTAAATTCTTGAATAGTAAATTATTCCATTATGCCCTTATTTTTATTTATTTTATTGATAGAACTTTGGTTTACAAAAGGTAACATTGCTTTACAGCACTGCCTATTATTTAGGGATATAGGTTCACACATTTTCAATGTATGCTACCCTACATAGCCCCCCACCTAAGTAACCATGACTGCACCACAGTTAATTGGGCCAACCCCCTCTGGGAACCTCTGTTCTGGTCAGATTTCTAGAGTTTGTTTTGGTTTACTTGTGTCTGTTGCCTTTGTTTTGTTTCTTTATGTTCCACATATGAGTGAAATCATTCTGCATTTCTTCTTCCTTTTGACTTAGTTTAATAATTGCCCTTATTTTTAATTACAGGTTTTACTTATGATTACCTCTGTGGTTTTTAACTGAATATTTAAGAAAATGAAATTGAAACCTTAGTTTTTTGTTTTTTTTTTTAAAGATTTATTTATTCATACATACAAGCTGGGGTACAGGCCAGAGGTGTGGGGCAGCGAGAGGGTTCACCAGAGACAGAGTGGGGAGCAGAACAGGCAGATCAGAAATACACTGCTGAGGGGAGCAGCGGGCGAGGCAGGAGAGGTCTGCGGCACCATGTAGGAATCTCGCCGGCTGGGCATTGAACTCACATTCTGCGCTGCCGACGGCCCCGCAGCCCCACAGCGCAGCGCTCAACCGCTGAGCCACCAGGGAGGCCCTGAAACCTTAGTTTTAATGGTTTGAAGTGGTCCTTCTCATGACTGCGAGTTATGTAGATCTGTATCTTCTAGTGTTTGGCTAAAAGTATAACAAGTACTTATTTTGCCTTAACACACACTTCTTTTGATAGTTGATTTTCTCACTTGTACTTTCTAAACGACAGCAGAGTTATTCTGCATTTAATTAAAAAGTACAAGTATGTAAATAATGAGAATTACCTTGGATGGTGTTAGGTTGGATGTACTGAGTTGTCGGAAAAGTCATAATGTGTTTTTTGGTTTTCAAGTAAAAATGCATCATGATTCCCGACAACCCAATACCTTCCCGGCACTTGTTTCTGCTAACAGCTATAAGTTTAAAAGAGAAGTTTTATCATAACATGTATTGTTACTTTCACATAAGATCAAGCACCTCTTACTATGTTTATATCCATAATTTTACTGTATTTAAAAAACATCTGTATGGTATGTATATACTGCTATTTAATCTCCTCTGGGTGCGCATTTAAAGATAATTCCCATTTTCTATTACTACAGATCGTGCTACCACGCGAACACCCTCAGGCCAGTGTTTTCAGCCGGTGGTGGTCCGCCCTCCCCCACACAGTGGGCCATCTGGCAATAGCAGGAGACAGTTTTCTTTGTCACACTGGAGAGGGATGTGCTGCTGGCATCTAGTAGAGTCTAGGGGTGCTGCTAAACATCCTGTTGAAGAGGACAGCCTCCTCAACAAAGAATTAATCTGGTCCAAAATGTCAGTAGTGCTAAGGGTGAGAAACACCGTTCTTCACCCACATATGAAGCTTCATGTAGGAGATTTTACAAGAAGTAGAATTCTTGAGTCAAAAAGAGATAAGCATTTTAGCTTTGACAGGTCCTGCCAGTTTGTTCTAAATTCCCACCAAAAGTTTGGGTATGTCCTGTTACCCATTTTCTTGCCAGTACTTAACCCATCAAAATATTTGCAGGTCTGGAAGTAAATACATCTTGTTTTATTCGGTGTGTATGTTTATTGGCCATTTGTTTTTAAGTAATTGCCATCTCTTTGGGTTCTGTTCCTGTCACTGTTTGTTGGGAACGTCCTCTGTCGAGGAAGAAAAACAGAGCAGAGCCTTGAAAAAGGCAACAGATGAGCAAAATCTTATATGATGAATAATGTGAGAATACTGTGGAGAATGCAGAATTTAACTTGGTTTGGTGGTTCCAACTCCAGTTCTCTTGGCATGCATTCCAGTTCCCATTTGTTTTTAAAAAGTCTTTTGTCTGAACTCAGGCTCTTTTGACATGAGATGTTTGTTCTGTAGCATCTAAAAGGAAGTTTCAAGCACATAAAGCTTGGTCACAATGAAAAGATGTCCCTACTTGGCTGGAGGAAGAAGAATTTTCCTGGAATTAGTTTGTCGCTAAGGCATGCATTTGACAGTTTATCCACACTGTGCTCTTGAGGGAAGTGAGTCACCCACTCTGCCCAGAAGTCCTATCCCTTTGAAGTGGATAGTTACAGACTCTATTCTGAATACATACTTAGAGCTCTCGTTTCCTCTTTTCCTGTGTCCACCATAAGGATCGATGTCCATCGAAAAGAGAATGCAGGTGCTGCTGAGAAATCAATTACTATCCTTTCTACCCCTGAAGGCACCTCCGCGGCTTGTAAGTCTATTCTGGAGATTATGCATAAGGAAGCTCAAGATACAAAATTGTGAGTAAAGGGAATTAACCTGTGAAGAGGTTGATGTCCATGCTTTGTAATCTTGACTTTCTGTGAACAGTTCTTGGGAATTTACCACAAACAAAGGGAAGAGCTGTCCTGGGGAGCTGTAGTGATGGACATTATTGATTTGGTTGTAAAGCTTAAGTCTTTTAATATTTCATTTTTGGATATGGAGTGAGTAGTGTTCATGGGGTATGTCCAGCTGTAGAAGAAGCAATGGGGGCGGGGGGCATAGGAAGCTCACCTAATGTCCCGAAAGTGTCCCTGGGATTCACCCAAGGCACAGTCCCCCATTTCTCACTCTTGATTCACAAGTAATTGCACCTCTGTTCTTACCATCTGCTCAGCCCCACCCTGCAGCAACAGGGAGTATGGAGGTGAGGAAATCCCTAATCCTGTGCTGCCAGATTGGAAATTGATTTGGGTGTTCCCAGCCAGAAGTCTAACTATCTGTCCCACAGGAGCGCTGTGTGGAGGTCGGGCTCTGCGCTGCCTGGAGCACATAGCACAGTGCGTGTGTCAAAACAGATGTCAGAATAAGTGACCGGAGTGAGCAAGCTTAGGGATGTAATCACCGACACTTAATCTGTAGCCTCCTTGAAAATACGTTGAGTATATTTTAGTTGTAAGGTCTTACATTGTGCTGTATTCTAAGATTTATAATTCTTTTAGTACAGAGAAAAATAAAACCCCTACCATCTAGATAACCCACTGATATTTTTTAAGCAATATATATTTGACTTCGAAAATCAGAAAGGTACAAAATGAAGAGTGAAAGCCCCTTCCTGCTCTTACAAGTTTTTCTCCCAAATCATAACACTGTCGAGTTTCTTCTGTTCCCATTTCCTTTTAAAATTGTGCATGTGTCTTAAGGTATGTATTTTAAAATTTATACTAGAGTCATACAATTTGGTGTTTGTACATTGTGTCCTGGTATTGGTGAGTTTAGGAATATGGCTTTGAGTAAAGAGGGATTTTTCAAAGAGTTAACAGAATTCCATCATTGGAAGATATTCCCTGAAGTGAATAAAAGAAAGTTCTTTTTTTTTTCTTAAGATTTATTTATTTATGCATACAAGCTGGGGTACAGGCCAGAGGCGGGCAGCAAGAGGGTTCACCAGAGACAGTGCGGGGAGCAGAACAGGCAGGTTGACGGAAATACACTGCTGAGGGGAGCAGCGGGCGAGGCAGGAGAGGTCTGCCGCGCCATGTGGGAATCTCCCTGGCTGGGTGTTGAACTCGCATCGCCACTGCCAACAGCTCCAGAGCACAGTGCTTAACCGCTGCGCCACCAGGGAGGCACTAAAAGAAAGTTCTTTTAAAAATTAACTTGTATACAAATACTTGTTGTTTTTTTGCCCTCCCTATTCATATGTTGCTACAGTGTAGGCTAATGGTCAGTAAGTTTTTAAACTCTACCTAGTGTAATGCTTTCTGTATTCTAGGTAGGAAGTAAATGTGTAATTATTTTTACCCAAAATAGGTTTTGTTACCCTGATTTCATGGCCATTTTTAATTTACAGCACAGAAGAGATTCCCTTGAAGATTTTAGCCCATAATAACTTTGTTGGTCGTCTGATTGGTAAGGAAGGAAGAAACCTTAAAAAAATTGAGCAGGACACAGACACTAAAATCACAATATCTCCGTAAGTACTGCCTTGCTTTCTTTTGAATTAGAAAATGTTTAAACACTGTTTTTGAGCTGAAGGGTATAATAAGCATAACATCTCCTATTTTACAGTGTGTTGAGCATACAGTAAGTCCTCAATGTCATCAGTAACTTCTTGGAAACTGATTTTAGGTGAAATGAGGTATAATAAAAGCAGGTCCTCACATGTTCTTTATCACACTCATAAGGAAAAGAAAATCTTGATTGACACTGTGGGAAATGATGCCATTAGAGGGCCTGCTGTACTTAACAGTTTCTTCTTCAGTCCGCTCCCTACTAACTGTTCTTAACCTACATTGGAAGCATTATCTGCTCCCTCTAGAAAGGCAAGAACAACTAAATACTTTCAATTCATATTTCTTAGCTGAAGTCTTGGTCAGATTTTCTGATGTTTATTCTCAAAGCTGGAGCATATAGCCCAATGTATTATCCATTGTGCAAAATTATCCCAAAATTTGACAGCTGCGGTAATAGTAAATATCTTTACCTAGTTCATGTGGGCCAGGAATTTAGGAGCAGCTTAACAAGGTGGCTCTGGCTCAAGGCTTCTTAATGTTGCTGACAAGCTGATGCTGGTTGTGGATGGGGGACTCAGTTCTCACCACAGTCCTCTCCACCGGGCTGCCTGGGTGTCCTCAGACCATGGCAGCTGTCTGCCCCAGAGCAACGAATCTCAGAAAAAGCAAGATGGAACTGGCACTGACTTGTATAACTTAGCCTCAGAGGTTACCCTCTGCCATTGTTCTAGTATTGTTTACACAGATTAACTCCAATTATTGTGGGAGGGGACACACCTCACTGGGAAGGGAATCCCTTGGGGGCTGGCTTATACACCTAGGGTCCACAAATGCTCTGAAACTAGATGGAAAGGCTCTTCTTTTTCTTGGGGTGACTAGCCTTAATCTCCATCAGAGTACTCAAAAAAGATGATGTTGAAAGAGATCAATCACTGAGAGGGCAGGGGAAAGACCGAGGCAATAGCAAGGGGCTTGCGAGAAGCGTGGTGGCGGGATGAAAGCAGGAAAATCTTGTTTGGTTGCAAAGAAGGAAAAAAATCAAAGTGGTAAATATAATAAGTGATCCTACCCCATTTCAAATTTTATGCTTAGGAGGAGGGAAGGACTTTAGAACTAAAAAATCTTAAAAGCAGATCTAGAAGCAACTGCTTTTGCAAACATTAATATGCTTGGCAGGGGTGAGGATGGGTTGAGATGAATATTAGAAATACAATTCTTTAAGACAAATAGTCCTCACCTTTTTTTTTAAAGATTTATTTATTTATGTACACAAGCTGGGGTGTAGGCCAAAGGTGTGGGGTGGTGAGATAATTCACCAGAGACAGAGTGGGGAGCAGAACAGGCAGACTTGACTGAAGTGCACTGCTGAGGGGAGCAGCGGGCGAGGCAGGAGAGGTCTCCTGAGCCATGTGGGAAGCTCCCTGGCTGGGTATCGAACTCGTGTTGCAGTGGCTCTGGATAGCTTCATAGTGCTGCAGTTAACCGGTTGTGCCACCAGGGAGGCCCAAATTGTCTTCATCTTGTAGATGTCTATGTTTTTAGCAAATCTGAAAAATAATTGAGAGTAATATATCCCATTCACCTGGCTCAAGCTGAGCTTACAGTGGTCTGCTAGTGGGGAAGATGAGAGCTGAACCCCAGGAATGTGGAGGAGAGCTGTACCAGTGGCCCGGAGCCTTTCACCCTGGGTCCTACATCTTACTTTCCATGTTAAATATTTCCCATGGCTTTCCCTCTCAAGATTGTTGCCTAGCTCCCACTTAGGTGGTCTCAGATGTCATCGGGGTGATTTTGAAGCTTCAGCAGGATGTGACTAGTAGGGAGTTTGTGAATATGACTCTTGCATTTTAACATTTTAGTTGTCTGCTCTTCAAGGAATCCTTTTTTAATTTAGTCAAGATGGATTGATAGTTCCTCTAGCTCTAGCCTGCTTTGATCTAAATACTAAAAGTACTGGCAAAAATTGGGTTAGACACACGAATTCTAGGTTGCCTTTTAGAATATTTCCATGGTTATTCCTTGTTTGTGACCCATAAAATTCAATTGCAGAAGAATGTCCATTATGCCTAGATTGGTGAGTGCAAACTAGGACTATATTTACTAAGTTATGTGCATCTGGCTCTTTGTTTCCACTAAAACTATACATCCCTCCAATCATGTTCTCTACATTTCAGTTAAATTGTGAAGATTGTTCAACCTGAAGCAATCAAGAAGTAAATGATGTTTAAAACATGGACTTACTTGAACTATGTACACCTTGTAATTTTTACTAAGGGGTGGGGGAAGTATCTTCTTTCCTGCAGCTTTACAGTTCTTGGATTCATCTCTTTGGGGGTTTTACTCATATCCTCACATCTGACTACCCACTTTCACATATTGGCAGCCTTCACTGTTGGTTTTTATTGACCATCTGTGGCTGAACTATTATTAACTGCCCTCCTCCCATATCTTCCATTCTTTTTCTTTCTCCCCGTTTTCAATCCGCAGGTTGCAGGAACTGACGCTGTACAACCCAGAGCGCACCATCACAGTTAAAGGCAATGTTGAGACGTGTGCCAAAGCTGAGGAAGAGATCATGAAGAAAATCAGGGAGTCTTACGAAAATGATATTGCTTCTATGAATGTTAGTTTTTATATGGACATGTTTTTATTTTGATGACTAGTTAAAAGATGTTTTTAGTTGCATTAATAACAATTTCTTTAGTGGTGTAGTTTCTAATTGATTTTTAGCATCGCAGTGAGTCCCCTGGGATAGTAGGGAAGACAGAGGCTTTGACATTAGGCTTTAGCTCTCTGTGATTTTTAGCAAATTAATCTTTGAACGTTAGCTTCCTAATCGGTGAGGTAAGACTAAAACCTACCAACGAAAGTTAGCAAGTTAAGGAGATTAGTGTAGTAGGTGAAGAGGTATGTAAACTGGGTTTCAATCCCAGCATGGTCACTTAATAGCTACAGCGCTGTTCTCTTGGACAATTTGTTTGGCCTTTAAAATGGGATTACTGTCTACATTGCATTCATCTTAGGACTACAGTGGATATTGAGCATATTAGAGCTACTATTATGAATACAAATTTAAAACTTGATTACCCATACAACCCTAGGAGATAAAGAATTTCAAATGACAAAACTGTCTGTATTGTGCAATTAAGACCATTAAAATGAATTGCTGACATTCCTTAATGGATAGAATGGTGCTGGAAATGGAACATTTCAAAAGTTCATCTTGAATTTTGATGTAAAGGATGAAAAAAAAATCCCCAGTTGGGCCTGTCATCTGAAATATTACACCTAAAAGAAGGAAATGTAAAAAACTATGTTACCTAGAGTGCTAATGGTTTCCCCCCACATGACTGCCACCTACTTTCACATTTTCACACCAATGGTTTCAGTGTCAGCTGGGAGTAGATCCAGCCTTATAAGCCTTTAAAAAAGATTCTCATATATGCTCAAATCTCGATTTTAATCTCTACCTTACTTTTAACCTTGACAAAATTACAGCAAAACAAAATCTCCTCTCTGATGCTTGTATCCACCCCAAAGAATTGGTCAGTTGCAGCAGGAAATGAGGATGGGACCTGGTTTCCAAAGGGCTTGATTTTGTTGTAGGCCTTTAAACCTCTGACAGCCAAAATAGATCACTTAATAGCTGGTTGTGTACCCTTGTACTCCGCACATACTTACCTAAGCCCATGGACAGGTGGTGAGGAAGGAAAGCTTGTCATCCCTGCCTGGACAAACTTAGTATGGGGATGGGGTGCACAAAGGAGCACACAGATTTTAAAATACCAAGAAACGTAAACTGTATACTCAGAGTGACATGAAACATCTGCTTTGTTCTAAAATTTTGGTCACAAAATGGTCCTTTTCTTTACTAGACAAGACGTCCAAATACTGTCACTTCTAAAATGCTCACTTACACTGCATCTTTTACTTGTAAAATGAAGGGACCTTTTTACCATTGCAGCTTCAAGCACATTTAATTCCTGGATTAAATCTGAATGCCTTGGGTCTGTTCCCACCCACTTCAGGGATGCCGCCTCCCACCTCAGGGCCCCCTTCAGCTATGACTCCTCCTTACCCACAGTTCGAGGTAAGATCATATGCTGTGACTTTCTTTATGGCTGAGTGGGACACAGTCAGATATTGTTGCTGTCTAGTAAGCAGTGTGACATTAAATACTAACTGGGAAAATTCTTAATGTAGTACCTGGCCCCCAGGTGATCTGTCATCAGTTTACAGCCAGTACAGACTTTGAATTTCTTGTCAGTAGAACTTTCTTACCTGCTCCTTCATAGAATAGACACAGGGATTGTTTCTTCAGAAGTTTCTGGATGATAGGGTTGTCAGCATGTGTTTTTAAATATCAAAACAAACATCTGAGACTTGGGGGTGAGGGGAGAAAGTTACTTTTAAATGCTAAAGAGGAAAGGATTTTCAGAAAGTATTCCTTCTTTCCTTCACCTGGAAGTTAATGGCTTTGTACTTTTTAACAAGTGAATTCACAAATCCATTGTGTGTGTGCATGCGTACATGTTAAATAACTTATTTGTAAAGAGGTAGATTTTTTTCCCTAAAGATTTATTTATGTATATAGGCTGGGGTGTAGGCCAGAGGTATGGAGTGGTGACAGGATTCACCAGAGACAGAGTGGGGAGCAGAACAGGCAGATCGACTGAAATACACCGCTGAGGGCAGCAGTGGGGAGGCAGGAGAGGTCTGCTGCGCCATGTGGGAAGCTCCCTGCCCGGGATCAAACTCGAGTTGCAGTGGCTCTGGATAGCTTCATAGTGCTGTGCTTAACCCGTTGCACCACCAGGGATGCCCAAGAGGTAGATTATTAAATAAACATATTTGTATTTGAAGAAGCACATTTTTCCTCTGGTGGAAACAGGAGACAATTATATTATGAAAATAATTGTAGCATAGCAGGTGTCTTATATAATATTTTAGAAAGTAACTCATAATTTCCATTATCAATGATAATTGGAAGTAGACAATTCTGTGAAATAAAATTAACATTTTAGTATCTTCCTTCATGAATTTGCTTTTACATCTCTCGTTTTGTCTCTTAAATTTTCAGTGGTACCTCCTATGCCAATTTAAGGACACAACCAGAATAGGTTGGAGGTAACATCGTCACATTACCTCAAATGGAATTTTTCATGAAAACAGATTACTGAGATTTTCCATGAATTTTAATTCCATATCAAATGTGAATAGATTCATTATACATTTTCTGAAAATTTTCGCCTTAGCTAGAGGTGATATGAAGCAGTAGCTGAGATGCTTGCACCTTAATGCTAAAGGGGCACCTGCAGTGACAGCCCACTTCTGGCCAACTCTGCCCCCGGTGTGTCGCCACAGGGTCAATCTGCTCTTGGCTCTGGGTTGGTTTTCTTGCTGGCACAATAAAGAAACTGAATTAGGTAAATTATCTCTGAGCACTCCTCTTTCAGGTCAAACACTACTAGTTTTTACAGGATTCAATATATAGATTATTTTAAAGAAGGTAGAAAGTAAGCCTAAAAGAGGAACTAGGGAATATGTGGACTTCTAATATGTCAGCTCCTTTATTCAGTACAGGTAGATGCATTTGCATTTGAATGAGTTTTAATATGTATCCCTGACACCGTAAAATGACTTATTGAAAAGCCACAAGGGGCTGATTATTAAAAGAACTATACTAGAGAAACGCTCTTCTAACCTACATTTCTGCAGCCAACTAAACTAGCTTTTTTTGGGCACTTAACCTCTGTTCCTCATTTTCCTGGTTTGTAAATTGCAGTGTGTTTTGACTTCCTTTCTTTACTGATTACACGTGCCAAGACCCATCCGTAAAGCCTGAGTTGGAGCATTGCAAGCATTCTCAAACCGTATGTCTTTTAACATACTGCAATGTTTTTTTTGCAAAAAATTCTAATGTGAATTGCTAGGTAATTTTCTAAATATACCAATAAAGAAATAGATACTCTCTGGATTTGGTTAGTTTTCTAATTTAATGATATGATTGTATATTGGGCTCCTGTGTTGCTAGAAAATTGTTTCAGAAGGAAGAACATACTAAGTACTTGTATTTCTGATGTACTTTACAATTTTAAATGTCTGAGTCACTTAAATAAGTAGCAGTTTTAAGAATGGGAGAAAGAGGTCAATGACCTTTACGTCAGTAAAAGTGAGCCAGGAGTAAAGTGTAAGGAAGATCTCACTAGAACAGCTGGTCTTTTGCTTCTCCTGAGATTTTTTTTCTTACAACTCAATCAAATAAGTACAGCCAATGAGACTATGAGAAAATACAGAAGTTTCCAGGAATAAAGGTAGAAAGACTGCAAAAGGGCAAGGGCTTGACCTTAAAGGGAGTGGCGGTTTCAAAGGCAGGAAAAGGAAATTCTCACTTTTTTAAAGGGGAAAAATGTGGGTACTCTTAGTAATCCTTGTTTTTTGCAGAATTCCATTTGGCATTTTACTGTGTACGTACTAGGCAGTACATAATGGGATCCCCAACTTTATACCAGAACATACCCAAAATTGGTGTAGAAGTATACAACTCAAAGCATTAAATATTAAGACAACTTTTGTTGCCCATTTAGCTGCAAAGGTTGGTAAATTGTATATGTATCACATGTTTGCTGAAGAGGCATACTCTTGTGATTTTCTGTACATTTATATTTACTAACTCATCTTCTATTAGTACTAGACCTTAAAGAATGTCAGGAATTATCCATAGAACTTAAAAGTGGAAAGGAGACATCCTTCTATAGTCTACTACCTTTTTGCCAGGAAGAAAAAATTGTTTTTGTGGGTTTTAAAAATAGGTGCTCACAATGATCTTTTCCTCTTACAAAGACAGGTGTATAATCATCTCTTGGATATTTTCGGTATGTATTTTCACAAACTTTATAGTTAAAGAACATTATTAATGTACTCTACTGAACTTTCTCCTCGAGGACATTCACTTGATGCCAACTACAATATCGTCACTATTCTTAGGAAAATTTGGCACTATTTAATCATCTTTAAATTTCTACAATTATACCAATAGTGTCCTATAGTTTTCAATAGAGTCCACTCAAGGATACAATGGCATTTAGTTACTTGTCATGTCTTTTTAGTCTCCTTTTTTATCTTTAACAATACTCCCCCCACATCCCCCTCTTTTTCTCTCCCCCCCCCCCCCATATGTCATTGGAAACCCAGGCTAGTGGTTTTATAAAATATCCCCTAATTTGGATTTGACTGCTTCCACATGATTAAGCTCAGGTCATACCTCTTGGTGGCGAGGGGGGAGAACAGCTTTTCAGAGTGTGACATCCAGAAGCAAATGATGCTAGTGTGTCTGATTATTGGTCATGTTTGTCTGATCTTAACACTTTGTGTGCCTTTAAATTTACCAGCCCTTGGGGCCAGCCATTTTCTGTGCCACTGCATGAGTGGTATAAGCATTCAATAAAACACAACTCCTGAACTACTGGATATTTAAAAAAATGTAGTATCTCTCATAAAACACCTTACGCTTTCACCAGAACAATGTGTAAAGCTTCTAGACTGAGTACAATCAAAGAAATAGCTCCCAATAGTTCTAAATAAATCCACCGTGGCGTGAAAAACTAGAGACTAGATGAACACGTATTAACCCTTTGCACTTGAGGCCTTTTTCGCACGGGCGAACCAGCAATTTGAGACAATTTCAGCTATATTAGGGAAGCGTTTTACAGGTACTTTGAAATCATTTTATACTCAAACAAATGTATACAAATAATAAAATTTCACCAATTTATTTATTTTTACATTGAATACAACAAAATCTGTTAAATATTACACTCTGTAATTAGTTTTTGTGTGATATTTAGTCAAACAATCCCCAAGATGCAGCCTCGGTTTGTCAGGACACGTATCACAATGCTAAGCTGGACTAACTAAGCTAAACTAAGAATTGGCTATAAGGACGCAGGCTAAGTCTGGTCCACGAAAGTAATTGCGATAAGAACTTCTTATCACACATCGGAAATAAACATATCGAGCTGCAAACTGCCCGGGCACTGTAGCGGCGCCGCTCGAGTGGACACATTAAACCCCCAGGCACCGTAGCAGCGCGGCTCAAGTGCAAAGGATTAATGCATGAGCGACCACCTGATACTGGTGACAAAAACACGTACTAATACATGAGCGGACCACAAAGTGTTAAGATTCTGGTCGTGTATACCCAGTTTCTCCATAGAAATGATACTTTCCCCATTTGTGATTGTAAGACCTAAACAGTAGTTTGAGAATGTATATCTTGCTCCCCAATAGTCATTTACCCAAAGGGTTTAATATTCATTGTTGACTTTTGCCTAAATCATATATTATTATTTTTATTTTATATTTATCAGTTGGCAGTCTTCTGTAAAGTACAGCTTTCTCTGCTCCCTGCTAACCTGTACCCTATCTTGGGTTTACTACATGAATTGGAATTTGTGGACTTTTTTGATGGAAACAAAAATACAGGAGGCTTTTTTTTGGTCACACATTGTTAAGAACATCCTTTTTGTAAGGAATGTTTACTAGTCTGTGGAGGGTGGGCTTAAATGTTGGAAAGAATATGTCTCCTATCAAGATTAATGCAGGAAAGACAATATTTGGGATATGGATAAGCACATACCATTTATGTATGTCCCTCTTGCTAGCTTGTTCGATGCTCTATTTTAAAGTGTGGTGAAGAAACTCACCCCTTTTTCTGTATACCACCTGCCGTTCCAACCCATAGGCAAATGTCAGGCAAAAAAGTTTGTGAGATGCTGCCATATGTCTGTTTTTATGCTTCTAAATGTATTTTGGCATTTATCAGAATTAGGTTGGGCTGTGTTACATGGGCAAAAAAAAAATTGGTTTAGATGAATTTTCCCTTTTCATGTAAAGAGTTACGGGGAGATGGACAATTCTAGGCTGTTAGTATTTCTACCATATCATCTAGGAGTCTACCTATCATCTAGGATTGGTGCTACTTGCTTTGCACTATATCCTGGCTCAGGATGACTGTCAAAGCTCTAGTCAGTTGAGTCTCATTTCAGACAGCAAGAAGGATGAAGGACCAAAAATTGACAGCTCTCTCATTTAACACTACTACCTGAAAATAGCTTTTCACATTCCACTGGTGTCATGTTTACCGGAACATACCCCTTGGCCACACCACCTATGAGAGAAGCTGGGAAAGAGTTTATCACTAAATGATGAATAGATGTTGGGGACAGCTGTTTGCCTCTAACCCACTGGATACAGCTGTATTGCCAGTTAAGGGGAGCTCCAGAAGCCTGGCAGGGAGGAGGTAAGCTTGTAAGATTTCTCAGTAAATGAGGGTCTAAATTACTTCTAGGGGAAAAAATTTCATGTTCCAGATTCTGTAGGGATCTCTTTTTTCTAAAGGGAAAATAACATTTTCTGAAAATCATACTGCATCTCTGGGTATCAATTAGAGTAAATTCTATTTACAAATAGCTGTCAGGTCCCTTTCTGGTATAACGTTTAACATTTTTTTTTTTTAAATTGAGGTAACTATTGGTTCACAACACTGTAAGTTAGGGGTACAGGTTCTCACCTCTTCAGATGTATCACACCACACCCCACACCAAAGCATCCATAATTCTCGAACATAGTTCAGGCAGCCCCTTCTCCCCTCTTCTCTCCATCCCCTCTTCCCCCCGCCCCAGTAGTTTCAATTCTACAGTTCTATTTCTAGTATTGGATTTGTCTATTTCTTTCTTTATATTGCACGTAAATCATCGGGTATGTCTTTCTCCTAACTTATTTCATTTAGCATAATTCCCTTCTGTTCCATCTATATTGTCCAAAATGGCAAGAGTTCATCTTTTTGTATAGCTGAGTAGTATTCCATTGTATATATACAACACATCTTTATGCACTCATCTGTTATTGGGCACTTAGGTTGGGAACAGTTCTTTAACAAGTTTTACTTCTGTTTTGTCCAATGTAGTATTCCATGGGAATGGGTACTTGGTAGATTGTTTGCTTTCATTATGTTATTAGACTTTGTTCTTTTTCTAAATCCTGATCACTTACACTTACCTTCTAAAAGTACCTAGTGATCACTACTTTTTGAAACACAAACAATTGTTTCTGAAGTCAGTAGTTCAGCTTACTGAAGCTTTTTATCAGTGTCTTTGCTTGCCAATGCGTCTTGTATTCCATTTATCCCCTTTGACTTCATTTTTCCTTGCTGAAGAACATAGTGTTGTAGGTTCATGAGGGTCTCTGGCAACATTTTTTAAAAAATGGGTCAGAGAATTAAAGGCTGGCAGGTATTTGCTCAGGCACTTGATGTCTGGCACCTACAGCTGCTACTGAGAGGCTTGCTGTGCCTTTCACAGAACTCAGGTTACTGCTACCATCGTCTCTTTATCCTTGATGTTCTGTTTGTTAGCAATGAATGGCTGCTTTTGTTTTTTCAATGTATATTGCCTGGCAAGGATTAAGTTTTGGTAACTAAATGCTTCAAATAATTACTTCTGTTTTTATGTACTCCTTCC
The DNA here is from genome assembly GCA_004024925.1 of Scalopus aquaticus. NCBI lineage: Eukaryota > Metazoa > Chordata > Mammalia > Eulipotyphla > Talpidae > Scalopus > Scalopus aquaticus. The sequence goes on from PVIJ01007630.1 coordinate 37,470, forward strand.
TCTTTAGAGTTGTTTCATTTTTCTGCCTATGTTTTCTCACTTGTGCTTTGAAAGATATAAGTAGAACTGATCCATCTTGTCTTTGGATAAATTCCTTGTCCCCCCAAGTTACATTCCAGAACTTTGCCCACACCTCCCCTTACAATATATTCTTCTGGAACCTGCCAGGTTTTCACATAGAGCCAAGTTGGTTCTTCCGATGGACAAAAGTCTCTAGTTCCTGCCTAGCAGCTGGCTCGTGCAGTACTTAATTGGCTAAGCTAAGTTTATAAACGGCAGGAAATGCTCCTTTTAGAAATGCTCAAACAGTAGGGAAGAGGCAATTGGCAGCTAGCGAGCAGACCAAGAGCTGGAATTGGCATAGCACACGACGACAGCCATGGCTGGATGGTCTTGGCAGCTTCCGTTTGGCTTGGCAGAAATTAGCTCAAGTGATGTGGTCTTCATAATTTTCCTAGTGTCTTTGGAGACTTCCCCTAAATCTCCAGAATAGTGTACTCTTAAAATGCTAGCTTTTGCTTATGCAAGAAAGGTGGGTACTTATATTTTAGTTTAGGGTGCTCTTTAAGAAACAGGAGTTGAAAGAAATGTCTATAGCAGATGATGGTTTCATGGAATCTCTTGGTGCTATTCCTTAGGATTTCTTACTGTGGCTACAACTCTTTTGTCAGCAAACAATTTCAAAGTAACTAACTCATTTCGCACATTAGTTCTAAGAGGCCCTGGTACTTAACTTCGATATTCTGTTCAGGTCATGGAGTTAAGTCAACTTAATTCCAGTTTCAGACCAAAATCCATTAAAACAAAACAAACAAAAAACCCCAGGAGTATCTATTTTACAAGCTAGAGGGAAACACTGGCCTTATTCCAGGTTCTTGGAGGCTGGTCTTGGCTGGTATGCATGTCTCCAGGCCTTTGTGATCTCTTAGATTTTGTTCCCCACAAAGTAAATATACTTAACCTTACTGTTTGCTCATTCTTGTATCTCCTTATGATAGATGATTAGTATTACCCACTGGCAGACTTCACCAGTTATGCAAACTTTCAGTTGAGCAGCTTTGTTCTTCTGTTATTTCAAGCCATAGCATGAAGTCTGCCAAGAAGTCCACAGGAAGTTTGCCAGTAGGCATCTGGCAGGGATCCGCTGGGAAGCAGCTTGTGTCCTGTGAATATCCTTCACCTCTGAAGGTTTAGGGAGAATTCAGAAGGCAGCTGAACCTTAACACAAATACAAAGAATGTATAGTAAGAAAGGGTGATACTGCTGAGTTCTTTCAGACTTCACAAATTCACAGATGGAAGCAACTTATTATAACCATTGTTCTGGTGTCTACATTTTTAAAGGAAAAATTAAATGCTTACCTGGGTGTCTAGATTCTGAAACTAGCTCATTATTTGAATCCCATAAAACCAGAGGGTCAGTTCAATGATTATTAAGCAGACTGGATGGTTATATGAGATACTTTGTAATTTCAGTGGAAAATTTCAATGAAAACTAATTTATGATCAGAGAGATGGTTGGGGGATATGCAAACAGAGCGAAGAGAATTCTTGATGTTCAGAAATGTCTTCATCAGGCTTCAGACATCAGTGAGCCAAGTCTTATTAAGGTGCTATTGCCAAGAGTACTTATCACTGCCTAGCAGTCTAGGATACCACCTCCTGGTGTCTAGTTTGCTTCTCTCCCACACTGCCTTTTCTATTTGAAGGTTCAGTTGCTTGTTTCCATTCCACTGCAGATGTTTCTGTCTACATATATTTTTTCACATCTTTGTCCCTTTCTGTTGTATTTTAAGTTATGTTGACCCTTCTTTAGTGACCACTCACCATTCCTTTTCCAAAGTATCACATACCCTTTCTCTTAAGTTTATTCTCAATTCTTCATGTTGGATTTGTTATCTCATACCCTGTCTCTACTCCCCAAATCAACAAAGTATCTCAATAGCTTTCCTCACTGTGAGACTGTTTTTGTTCAGCTTTTGAGGCTGACACAGTCTTCGCCTCTGAGCTTTTCTCAATGCAGTGGTTCTCAGTGTCTTCTAGGCTAAGACACTCAGGCCATGCTTGTGAAGCTCCAGGACTTTTGCTCTAAGGATGCCTGCCTGTTACATCAGTGTCCTGAAGACATTCACAAGTTGCTCTCTGGGACCAGTCCCCCCTAAAGTCGTTTTTATTAAGCAAATGAATAGTTTTACAGACATGGTAAGTCATGCAACCAGTTTTCTTATTTTAGTTAGTTGCTAGGAAGCTTCGAGACAAATTTGTGTAGTAACAGCATTTCTGGCTTCATCTTTTCAAGACTTTGTGCCTTTATTTTCTCACCTGCTTTCTCTCTCTAGATTATGTGTATAAGTGGCATGAAATGTTAATGGAACAAGGCCCAGGAAAGAAATAGTACAGTCACGGCAAACAGAAAGGGGTGGATATGAGCAAGTTACACATTAGATTTAGTCTAATCATTCATAAGGTTATCATTACTACCAGACCAAAAAAGTGTGTATTTTTCAGAAGAACATGATACTGATATCCTTAGTAAGGTAAGTATTTAGATACTATCTCTATTTTTTTTAAAGGTCAAATTAACATCAGTTTTAATATAAGGATCATAATGACAAATCAGTACTAACATCGAGTACAGTACTGACTCACTTGATCTGTCCAGTTACTAAAATAGGGAAATATCCCTTTGGAATAAATAGCATGTGGTAATTGCATAGCATACTGGTGGGTTGTGAGGTGCTCCAAAAGTTTTTACCATGTGGAAATACTGAAGAATCAAAGTTTTATTTGGTATTCCTCACCAAATAGCAACAGAAGTGCTGTGACCAAACAAATCTCCAGAGTCTGGAGTTTACTGGGTAGACAGATCCTCTTCTGATACGCTGTTGTAAGAATGCTTGTTGAGTCACACAAGAGACTTCATTCAGCTAATAGCTAATTGTATTAAGAGCTGTAATGTGTTATGAGAAATACCAAGTTATATATTTACAGATGCTAAAGAAACAAAATCCAATAATCTGAGAAAAATCCAGTGGCTTTTGTCAAGAATATTTCTGGGAGTTGAATTGTAGGTTGTTTCTTCATAGAACAAAGAGTAGGGTATAGGTAATAAGGCATTGTCTGATCTAAAATGTTTTTTTTTGTAATACATTTATTGACCATAAGGTAACTTTACTTGTGGAAGTACCTGCCAATTTTTAAATATTTGTGCTGAGATTGACTATTTCTGTTACATAAAATCTTTGTACAAGGGGACAAGATCTGTTTGAAGATTTGATTGTAGTGTTATTACTTAGTGGAAAACTGCAAACCAGATTTTTTGAATGTTTCTTAAAAGGCACCCTCAGATACAACAAAGTGACTGTCAGATAAAGATAACGGAATCTACAATGCAGTTTTGTTCTCATAGCAAAAGCAAACATTGAAAGTTTAAGTTGCAAAATGTCTTAAATGTGCATTAGATAGGTGTGTGCAGGTGAGACATTTTCCACTCACTATTCTAGTAAAAACATCATTCTTAATCTTAATTTAGTCATCCTTAGTCAAGTATCAGTGGACTATTTCTGATGCTCATTTAAGCATACTGATAGTCAAAGGTTTGAGCTTTTGCGAATAATAAATAAGAAATTTCTTTAGCCTCATAAGAAGTTTAATCGAGGCTGATCAAAAGCAGTGAGATATGCCAGAGAAGGTCCTTGAACGAGAGAGTTCTATCTGGCCTTTTTCTTAAAGACTTCTTGACCTCTCTCTGTATTTCAAAGCACATCAATACCTATGGAAGCAGGGTACATCCTGTTTTGATTTTATATGCTTTGCTGTGGGTGTGTGAAAATGGCGTAAGAGCTATCAGGGAAGCCTAAGTTGGAATCCTGACTCCAACAGCAGTCAGTGTGCAGCCTTGGGGCAGCAAGTGACTTAATCTCTGGCATGGAAATAGTCTCCAACTGTATCAGTTATGAGGTGTGAATGAGGTAATGCACAACACCTCCCAGAGGACACTCACAAACTGATCTCACCACACAGGACTGCTGTGTATGCTGTCCTATTATCACGGTTACTTTCCTGGTATGCTTTTTACCCATCTCCCACTTTTTTGTGTGAAAACCGAAAGGGAGCATTCAAATGTTAGGAAAACATTTTAATGCAAATTCCACCATTCTATGTGAACTGCAAGGGAAACTTTTTGCATGATAATTTGACAATATTTAACAACTTAAAATGTTTAGGATCTTTGACACAGCAGTTTTATGCAATAAATATTATTTGTACCTTCAAACACATACACATAAAAATAAAACAATTATGGTGTATCTACTGAAGAATACTATTAATAGAATGAGGTAGGGATATACTCATGAAATAGAAATCCAAAGTATACTATTATGGTAAAGAAAAGTAAATTACCGATAAAACAGGTTGTCGTATGCTTTGCTCATTTTATTTTTTAACTAATTCATATTTCCTGGTGAAACATCTTTACCTGTCCTTTCCAGTTTCTCATCTCTTTTTCACTTGGGTTCTTGTCATTATTCCTGAACATTTGGCTTGGAAGAATTAAAACTACTTGAACCAAGGTACTTTATTTGGTTAATTAGTTGATTGTGGATTATTTGGTCAATGCAAGTTTTTCTGACTGATTTTGATAATTCCTGAGTAAGTCTTTTGGCCTTATTAGATTTATTGGCACATTACTGTGCCTCAGTTTTTTTTGTTTTAAGGTTATCGCCCTTTCCCCCATTTCCATTTAATTGGCAAATAGACAAAAGATTTCCTTTTATTTAAAGAACCAGTCCTTTTGTCTCTTCTACATTCTGGTACAGCCATGCTGAGAAATGGAATGGCTGAGTCATCAATAAAGGGGCTTCTGCTACTGACTTTCATTACATCTCCCTACATCCCTGGGCACCTCATGCTCTGTTCTATGCCTCTGCTCTGGGCTTACAAGGAAATGATGGAGCCATTGATGCCACCAGTAATTTTTGTGTGGTTAGAGTGGGGATGTCATTGGGTAGATCAACATTAAGTAGTGGCAGAGAATTAATTTGTATAGCCAGAAAAAAGGAATGAGAGCCGGTGGTGCTGTTTCCTGTGACTTAACATGTTAAAAAAGAACTGCCTAAAATGATCAAATTCTAAAGAGCTCTTAGTTCTTGAGACACTTTTGGGGGGAAAAAACCAAACTCAAGTTGGCTTGTTTTTTGTTTGGCATCTTTTAAGAACTTGAGAAAAGACTTTAGGTCAAAAAAACTAGAGATTAGACCAGAGCTATTACCTTATGCACTAGGAATCTATGAAGATTCAAGAGAAATTCTGTGATGTTTCTTACCAAGTAATTCATCTGTACATTTCTTAATGCAAAATATCTTCTAACATCTCTAGAAATCTTAACTTCACTAGGTGTACTTTAAACAAACCAAGTTAAGCATAACATACACTTACTTGTTCAATGTGGCTAATCTTAAAATATTTCTTGGGTATGTAAGAAATCTCTGGAGTTCCGGTAAATTTTGCTGTGAACCTAAAGCTTCTCTTTAAAATTTTTTGGTATGAATTTCCTAGAATTAACTTACCCTCAGAAGTATGTTTGCCTTACTGTTAAGAGGTACACTGCAGGAAGATGTGCGCTGCTTCTGCATCTCAGGAACCTCAGCTTACCCGCTACATTACTAAACCATGAACTGGCCTATTTAGAAACTAGTCACTGACCTTTTCTCGAGTGTGCCCTTCAGTTCTGCAAGAATGACTGTTTGGAGACTCAGGAAAGGCACAGCTGTTTTGAGGTGGAAAGTGAACAGGAGTGAGGTATACAATTCAGAATGTCTTTTAAGAGTTAGTCTTCAAGCTGTTTCCCAGCTGTGAAAGGAAGGGCAGCGATGGGAGGAGTGATTGTATGGGTAAGTGTCTTCTGGCACTTTCTTTCTTTAACGTTAACCTGAGTTTGGGCATAAGTATTGAATGACAGTGGTAATATACAATGAGCTTTGCAAGTTTCTTCCTTTGAGAGCAGTTTATTATGTGTTTAAGAAGCAAAATGGGTGTAGAGTTGGTATCTTGAGAGCTGTCATTTTCACTGAGTGGCCTAGAATTTGATTGACTTGTCAAGAATCTACCTTAGATATGGGAGGGAGGGGGAATTAAGTGTCAATGCAGTTTTGTCCCTTTATCCTCAATATATGGCAAACACATACCATTTATTTACATACCCTTTAAACCATAACTTGGTGATATTCTAAAGTTTAAGAAAAATGTATAGAGAAAAATGAAATTTCAAGTGCAAATGTTTTCAGTATTAATATATGAGAGCTTCTCAACAAAAAAGATAAAACTCAGATCCACTTGCCATGGTGGTTTTCTCCAAAACCACCCTAATAGTCCTACTGTTTGACAATGACTGTATCAAAGGTAATAAAAGCAAGGTTTGATCAAATAAGCATGTATGTCCTCTTTTCCACCAGCAATCAGAAACAGAGACTGTTCACCTGTTTATCCCAGCCCTTTCTGTCGGCGCCATTATCGGCAAGCAGGGGCAGCACATCAAACAGCTTTCTCGCTTTGCAGGAGCTTCTATTAAGGTATGTTCTCCTCACACTTTTATGTACAGCAAAGTCACAGAAATTTTGAGTCTTCGTGCCACTTTATAATTTGAATTGAATTTGGCAGTCTATTTGGAAATAAGGATGGGTGTGAAAGAAAACTCCAAACAGCAGCAGCTTAAATGGGGTAAATTCTCTCTCCAGAAAAAATCTTCTGGTGGCCAACAATAAAGATGATGTGATGGTTCTGTGCAGAGGGCTTACATTCCTTCTTTCTCATCTTCCCCAAGCATGACCTTGGTTCCTCATGGCTCCATGTGACAGCCTCCATTGCTTTAACAATCAAGTGTGTGCTCCAGCCTATAGGAGACAGGGACATAAAGAAAAACAGACTTGAAGGACAGCTCCTATTAAATGTTACAGGATCTTTCTACCTACCTCCCATTGCTCAGAACTGCTTCACAAGACTAGGCAGACCTGAAGGGGCAGCTGGGAAATGTAGTCTACACGTAGTCAGCTCAACATTTTAAGGTTATATAGCATTCTTGAAAAGGCAGGGACGGGATGGAGAAGAAATCACTAGTTGCTAGAAGTTGGAGGGATTTAATACAAAGTGAAGTAGCATGAGGAAGTTCGGACTTTTGATTTTGCTTGTGGTAGTTGTTACATAACTGTGCATTAGTTACCAAGACTGGATTTTACTATAAGTAAACTAAATTAAAAATCAAAACACAGAAATAGCTTTTATATATACTTTTGCAGCAAAAGATAAATACATGAACAGACAAACAAATGGGTAAAAGAAGAATCATGATATAAGATTAAGTGGCCAAACACCTTCACTGTCGTGCTGGTTTCCTGATTAAGTCAAAAGAAATCCAGTAGATTTGTTTCAGGAAAGCTATACAGAAAGTTTTATGAACAAGAACTGGGTATTTAGACATGATTCTCGTTCTTTCTGGTTTTCATGGCAGTTTTAAAATGATGTTGGAAAATGTTTTCAAGGTCTGAAAAAATGCGTACTATGAAAGCTTTACCACCACTCTTAACACTTTGGCTAATTAACATGTTTACATTTCTACATATATGCGTAGTGTAACAGGCATATATTTGGTGTGACCAAACCATAATTATCTGTGTTCACTTTTTAGACATTTAGATTGTTCCTTATTTTGCACGGTGAAGTGATGAACAAAGTTCTTTTAGCCAATTGTTGTAAACAACTTTATTCTTTATCATAGGTCTACAGCAGTAGATTTGGTGAGTCAAAGGCATGTGCTTTTTTCAAACTTTAGAGATTATATAGCAATCTATATTCCTAATCTCAGTGTACAAGTGCCCTTTTCCCTAACCCTCTACACCAGTATTGACGAAGGCACTTTAAAAAAAACAGTATGTTCTTTCTAGGTGAAAGTTTCCTGTGAATAATTCTTACAGCTTTGACTAAAAGAAAGTAATTACTTGTTTTACGGACTCAACATTAATCAGTGCTCCCAGCATAAAGTAGGAATAGTGTTCATTTGGCTCTAGGTAACAGAAATGTCCACTTTATTTTGAAGGAAGGAGACAGCATGGATCCATTAAAAGTATTTTTTTTTTATTTTAAATGTATGTGGAACAGGACAGTTAGCTCAGCTGGTTAGAAGGTGGTGCTGATAAACGAAAGTGTGAGAAAAGGTTTAGAAGACTGACAGTGACCATGCTGAGTGGCAGAATGTGTTCCTTTTATTGTATTTTTTTGTTTCCTATTCTACATAGAAATATTTTTTAAATAATAGGAATTTGCTTCTTGCAGAATAAACGTCTAGCATTTTTTAGTTTAAAACAACTCCTATCAGCCAGGTCCAAGATTCTTTTTGGGACTCTAGGGGAATGCTGGTTTCTCTCCCTTTATCTGTCTCTGCATCATTTCCCTAGTCTGTGGTTTTTGTGTGATTTAATATAGTGTATAAAAATAGGAGAGTATGAGTTTACTTTGCTTCTGCCAAGTTAATGTTGGTTCATTTCATGTTACTCCGGTGAGCATACTCTGGGGAATAGGGTGGTGTTGCTAGTACTCGTAGACTTAGGAATTAAAAAAATGTATATAGGGATCCTTTTCCGGTTCACGCCCTTATGTGAGATGTGTCTACTTAAGCCTGTTGCAACACTGGCACATTACCGTTCTGACGTCGGGAGTGGTGAGGAGGTTGGAACTATATAAAAATGTTTCAGCAACTTATACAGTATTAAAAAGCAGTGTGCTTTTCCATGAAAGTAGGTGATGCGGGGCAGTAGCCTCAAGACCGAGGCTCTTGGCATTTCTTATACACACAGGGAGCCAACGACCCCACTTTGAGCATCAGTGGTTGGTGATCAGCAACATGGGCACTGGAGGCAGGCCAGTTCTCTCTCTTGCTCTGTTAGCTGCCTCCTGCGTGAAGTAAACACCACTTCTCCAGCGTCACTTTCCCGCATCTACCCAGTAGAGGTGATAGATACCCCTTCAGGCCATAGTGAGGATTAGCTGAGATTACATGTGGATTTTTACATTATTAGCACCAGGCATGGCATACCGTGTATATGAGAAAAGCCATGGTTTAGGAAGGAGCCTAACAGTGACCACTGCCTCTCCTCAGCTTCCTTCCAGACAGCTTTTTTAAGTCTTTCTTTCAGTCTGTCATGTATTTACGTAAATATCAGGCTGCTTTTCATAATTTCTACCAGTGGCACCTAAACGTGTATAACCACCGATGGGTCTGTTACAGATCGCTCCAGCTGAAGCACCAGATGCTAAAGTGAGGATGGTGATTATCACCGGGCCACCAGAGGCTCAGTTCAAGGTATGTGTTCTGGTGTGGGCACAGGTCATGAATGAATGTGGTGAATGTTAATACCTTTTTAGAACTCTATAGCCTAACTTAAACATATGCAATACTCAAGTAGAAATTGCTAAGACTAAGAACAGGAAAACCTTAAGACTAAAGCTTACAAACCTGGTTAATAAACCTTGGAAAACTTGGTCCCAAACTTTTCTTCCTGTACCCTAGAGGCCATAACGTTGAATTAAAATGCACCCTTCACCTTAGTCTCTTCACAGATCACTTTAATCCCCTGAATTTTAGAGGTAGAAATGACAGGAATTCTTATGGCACTTGTCATGGTATGAAACACTGCTCAGGTTTTACCAGGGTGTGGGATCTTTGGGGCTGGAACACCGTTCACTGTTTCCTGATAGGTGGTACAGCAGGGACCGCAAAGAGCAAGAACTCAGCAGCCTTGCTCTATTCAAATCCTAGCTGTTATTTAGCAGATATGTCACCATGAACAAATTACTTAAACCATTCTCTGACTAGTTCCTCATCTATAAGCTACCTGCAAGATTTAACAAGGATATTAGGTTGAAGCCCCATATAGAGTGCTTGACATAGTTGTAACATACAAAAAACAATAAAAATGTTCTGCTTGCTAGAGTTCAGTAGATTCCAGATGAATCAGACTATGACACATAAATTGGAGTAAATGATTTCTCACATAAAACTTACCAGGAGTGTCCTGTTTGTCACAGGTGCAGCAACTACTAAATTTTGATGTAACTAATTTATCCAAAACCCTGTATGTTGGTCCTGTCACTTAGCAGCTGTATAGGAGGACAGCTCTTGAACCCTAAGCCTTAGCTCTAAAATACATGTTAGCAACAATGCCTGCCTCTGCCCTCTCCCTTTTTAAACCTTTATTTTCTTTGACCTCTATTTTTTATGTGCCTAAGCTTTCCCTCTTCATCACTGTAAACACGAAACAAAAGAAGTGCTTTGAGATGTGGGTATACTTGCCTAGGTGCTCATACTAGAAATTTACTCCCCCCCCCCCCATTAGCTTTGTGGTACAGGCAGTTTAAATCACAACTCAGAAACGTTGAAAATTGCTTGCTACCAAAACTTCTGCATGGAGCTGAGCTCTTACTATTTTATAAATGGGATCATCCTGTGCTTCTTATGTTTGCATGCTGGGAAATTCAAAACTTGTTTCCCTAGATCCACCAGTACTCATATTCAGTTGTCTTAATGGAACATTTATGCAATCAATTTCAAATGATTTAGAGCTAAGGAACAGTAAATATATTTTTCCCTCTTATGAAGATTTTGTATTTTGGAAGATGATATCCCTAGTATCCTCTGACAGTTATTTGTTACATCCGTGGCCTGAGACTTTGAAGGTAAATGGAATATAGGGTATCAGGAATGACTGGTTTTTTGTAACCCCCTAAAAATGAGTTTACCATTTTCCAGCAAAGAAAAAGTATTGGGTACCTTTGTCTTTGTGGTTTGCCCTGGAAGCTTATCGGGTTAAAGTAACTCTGACTTTTGTCCTTTAGCATATACCAAAGCAAATTATGCAAAACCGGAGAGGTTTCTTATATATAACTTTGAATTGCATGCAGTGGGTGACAAGACTTATACTTCTGATATTTGTAGGCATTAAGTTAACTTGATTTGTAGCATTATTCAAAGTAGAAACCACGTGGCTGAGATGAACAAGTTTAAATAGAAAATTGTCATCTAACTAGGTTTCGTCCCTGGCCCATTTAAACACAAACCTGACTTCTTGTCAACCTGCCACTGACGGCTCTTATAACTCTTCCAGTAGCTCTTGGTCTTTAAAATGCAATTACTTTCTTATTGACCTCAGGAGAGGTCTCTATCTTTCAGAATTGGAGAGCAAATGGCCCTATGCTGAGAAAAATATTTTTTTAAATTAGGCCACAAATTAATTGCCTTTAGCCATTTTCGCCAGAAGAATTACAGTTAACTAGTCTTTCATCAGTCATTCAGGTGCCTCATCTGTGATAGGGAGCTGTTATCAACCTTTGAGGGTTTCTTACCTTCTCAATCTCTTATGTCAATAGCCTACCAAATGTAGCTGTATTACTGCTAAGAGCTAGTCCAGCCATATTTAAAGTCAGTGTGTCTTGTGTGTTTCCTACATGAAAGACACTGATATGTCCTCATTATCAACAGGCTCAGGGAAGAATTTATGGAAAAATTAAAGAAGAAAATTTTGTTAGTCCTAAAGAAGAGGTGAAACTTGAAGCTCATATCAGAGTGCCATCCTTTGCTGCCGGCAGAGTTATTGGAAAAGGAGGCAAAACGGCAAGTACTTCAGCAAAACCTGTGCAGTGGTATGAAAGGGAAAACATTGAAAGGTACTTAGGAGTTCCAAGTCCCTGAATTTTGGCTAATTTATAAAAAGCAGAACCGTCTTGTCAAAGGTTTGGAGAAGATTGCCTTTTGTACCTTTTGAGTGTTGGTCAGTTATTAATGAAAGTTATGCCTCTCAGAATACTTCTGTAAGAGGACTGTCTCATTTACAAGGGGCATTTACCATTTCCTTGTTATTCAGTTTATTATTGCACATGAAAAGTTTACTTTCATATATACTCTCTATACCTGGATAAAGGTTCCAGTTTCATATACTTCCTGTGGTGTTTTCAAACCTATTTACATTTTTGAAAGTGACTGAGAAGAGTACATGTTGGAATCAGACTTTCAGGGATTGAAACTGGTTCTGCACTTGTGTAACTTTTGGCAAAATCATTTTCTTTAGATAAGCCTTAGTTTTAACTATATTGAAATGGGGATATTACTGATTAATAACCTGATAGAATCATTAGTGTATTAAATGAAATGTATAAAGCTATAGCTCGGTGCCTGGCACATAGTTAAGTGCTCAGAAATGGTAGCTTTTAAAAACAACATGGTTTGCACTTATCTTTTTCAGGTGAATGAGCTCCAGAATTTGTCAAGTGCAGAAGTTGTTGTCCCTCGTGACCAGACGCCTGATGAGAATGACCAAGTGGTTGTCAAAATAACTGGTCACTTCTATGCTTGCCAGGCAAGTGGGCTCTAATGTGATCAGTCAGCTTTCTTACTGCTTTCTTAAATGGAATCAATTCTCCCATGGGTACCTCCATCCCATGTAAATATTTAAGGTCCTATGGTACTTAACACTTTTAAATCCCCCTTTTAATAGGTAATTTCAGAGACTTTACTAATAAGATTAAATATACAGACTAATTTAATTTAAATAAATTCCTAAATGATGATGTTGAAATGGAGGAGTAAAATAACTTTTAGTTAGCTTTGAAATTTCTACCCCATCAAAAGTTGTCTCCTTTGCAGGTTGCCCAGAGAAAAATTCAGGAAATACTGTCTCAGGTAAAGCAGCACCAGCAGCAGAAAGCTCTGCAAAGTGGCCCACCTCAGTCAAGACGGAAGTAAAGGCTCAGGAAACAGCCCACCACAGAGGCAGATGCCAAACCAAAGACAGATTGCTTAACCAACAGATGGGTGCTGAACCCCTATCCAGATTCACATGCACAACTTTTTACCTAGCCAGTTGTTTCTGAGGACCAGGCAACTTTTGAACTCCTGTCTCTGTGAGAATGTATACTTTATGCTCTCTGAAATGTATGACACCCAGCTTTAAAAAAACGGGGAGGGGGGGAGGGAAGAGGGGTGAGGAACTCTGCACTTCCCTTTTGTTGTAGTCTCACTATAATAGTCTAATATTTCTTAATATTCACCCATAATGCCAGAAATTGACTTAATGACGCATTAACTAAATTAAACAGATTGCTCCTAAGTCCAACTGGTAAACTTGGATCAGAATAAAAATATTACAGAACTTAAAGTCTTAGCATAGAAAACCATTTTCAGTTATTATCTAACACTAACATGAATAACCTAAGGGAAGTGCTAAATGGTGTTGGCAGGGGTATTAAATGTGCATTTTTACTCAACTACCTCAGGTATTCAGTAATGCAATGAAAGCAAAAGTGTGGTTTTTTTTTTGAAAATTTTATATACTTTATAAAGATAAAAGTCCAACTGTTTTTTAAAAAACAAACAAAAATTAATCAGCTAACAGGCAACTAACAAAAGAATTTTACTTCTGGCTGGTTGACAATAAAGCTAGAAAATTAATTTCAGGTTTTTTGAGGCTTTTGACAGTTACTAGTTTGAAAACCCAGTATTGGAGCAGTGCCTATATTTGGAGAGCAGCGATACCATTAATTGTTTCGTTTATGATAGGGGAAGTGCTTGATGGTACTAACAGAGCAAAGTGGTTGCAGGAGGTTTTGGAACAGCTAGTTTGAATGGCTTCAGGAGACTTCAGTTTTCTTGTTTGGCTACATTATTGGACACATAAATGCTTCGTGCTTTTGACTATCACTACCTAAAGAAAGTGCATCAATGAAGGGATGCAGCCAGCCCCTGTGGACTTTAAACCGATTGGCAAAAAGCAAGCTTCAGCTTAGCTTGTTTTGCCAATACACTTAAGACCAGCTGATCTACTCGATGTGCAGACCCCAAAATTGCTTTGTGGAGACCACTGGGGCAGCCGGATGGTGTGACAGTGTTTAAAGGCAATAAAAAGCAATCCCATGTGCCAGGCACTGTCATGAACCTCACTAAGCTATTTTGAAGATTTTTAAACAAATCAAGAAAAATGAAAGGTCGCCTAAAATACTACACAGACTAGAGCATGATTTTTGTATTCTCTGCAGCCCTTATTTGAAGATGAGTCAAAAAGTAGAGAATACAAGGAAACAATTTTGGGGACCTAATTTGAATGACTGATAAAAACAGTTAACCTTTGATACTTAACTCGTTTGCCTATTCCTTAACTTGCTAGTAAAGCCCGGTATGTACAATTGTGTGGGTGTGGGCGGTCTCCAAGGCCGTGCTGCTCTCTGAATTGTCTGTGTTGCTTTTGTTCATAAAATAATCATCACATTACATGACCAGAGGGATATAATAACCCTTTAAAAAAATCATTTTGTCTTGTTCATATTTCAAGAATTTATACACAGACTAAAGTTTTTTTTTTTTTTTGCAAACCAGCATATTAGACATTTTGAAAGCGATTGGAAATATTTTCAGAAAACCAGTGTATTTTGTAGTTTTAGCCAAAAAGTGCCCTTTTTGTCACTAAATTCGTTTATTGTATGAAAAAAAATTGTTTAAAAAAAATCATGAACTGGCTTTCTGCTTGGATTTCAGGTTAGATGTGCTTAAGACCAGAGTTCTTCCTCAGTGTTTGGTTTTACCAATATTTGGTGTGGTGTTTTGTTTTCTACATATATACAGATAGGTGCTCATTTATATTTGCTGGTTTAAATTCTGTCATACTTCACTTCTAGCCTTTTAGTGCGGCAAATCATGTTTACTTTCAATTAAACAATGGTAATTTGGGGTATCTGGTTAATAGTTAAATTCTGTAATTGAGTTTTGTACTCACCACATGGATCATTTCTCATCTGTAACATGTCCCAAACGCACCTTCATTTCCAGATACCTTAATGAAAATAAAATTTTTCATAATTAGGTGCAGCTTGGTGTGTATTATTGTTTTAGTTTTGGTCAAATTATAAAATTAAATATAACCAGTATCTACTGTTAAATTTTCTCCATTCCAACTTACTTACTGTGAACCTTGATAATACTGTTGCATAGCAACTGAAAATCGTAGTTTTGAAGAGTTTTTCCTAACATTTCTCTTTTTACTCTAACCCACCACCTCACACCCTGCAGTAGTGTGGCTCACCTGCACAACCTTTTGGATGCATGAGACTTGAAACTTCTCTAATATTTTGTCATTTGGAGAATCCTGGAAGAGTTTCGAAGTCCTTTTTTTTTTTTTTTTTTTTTAATAGTAAATATTCTGGTATTTACTAACAGGACTGGTGGGATGGTTATGTGTTTTATGCTTAAGTGAAGCACAGGAGCCAGTGCTAATTCAAGGAAATTCTTCTGGTACCTCAGAAAAAAAGACAACATTAAAATTTCAGTTTGAAATACTGATTCTTGATGTGAGAATTAGTTCACTTACGTACATTGTCCACATATCCACATGAATGCCTGTTTTAACAGCAACTTAGAGCCAGCTATTTTTAAAGAAGCAACTCAATTCAAATCTGAAATCACTAATGCAGTTCATGTCATTTTATTCACATTTGAACTCTACTGGAGTTAGGGATGAAGTGTCATCTTCTATTCCAAGGATGAAGTCTTCAGGTAATGTCTCAGTTGTTATCTGAGCTAACTGATCATCATAAGAACGTAGGGTCCATAATTTCTCTAATTCATAGGTTTCTCTCGTTTCTGGAAGCATCAAATGAATCACCATGCTGCCTATCAAAGACAGATAAAGAATTACAGTGAAGAAACAGTTCATGTGCTTTTACTGTGATCTCAACTCACAATACATATATTACTCTCATGACATAACTGGAGGAACTAGTGCAATGATTCTCATTGTGGTCCCCTGGAAACTTGTCAGCAATGCTACTTATGAACCCCATCCAGCAAAAACACCACAGAAGTGATGCTTCATACTCATTAATAATAAAATGTGTGCACCCTTATCTTAGGGTTCCTCTTTTAGAACTTTGTGTACAGGTATCACCTGGCCAGGTGCAGCCCTAGAGAAACAGTTCAGAGAAGCTATTACACAATATTACTGCTTTTGTTGTAAATAAGAAACTGCCGACATCTTTTACCCCAGGAGAGTCTTGTGTTCTTCTACTAGACTTTGACACTCTGGCTAATTGTTAGCTTTTGTTAGTAAGATAAAATCACAAGCCCCACATAGTTCTCAACAGTTACTCTTTTGTAATTATTGTGGGAAACTCTTTGAAATTCTATGTACTAATAACCAAGTTTGTCTTCCCACACCTCTACAACTTGTTCACCATCTTCCTGGCCTGTGTGGCTATATACTCCATACAGTAAAATTAGACCCTCAAGGAGTGCATTACCTAGTATGCTTTGGTTAGGTGAGGATTTTGCAGAATGAATAAGACCACTTGAGTCATATAATTTAAGCATTTTAAGCAATTTCAAAAAAATTACATGGAGATACTCAAACTGATCTTGTTCCTTTTGCAACTGAAAACAGGTCAACATTAGTGCCAAAATTACTTACCAAAGTCCACACAGAGCCAGTCATCAGTGTCTTTCCCTTCAATCTTAACATGAGGCTCACTTTTACATTTCAGGTGTTTGTACTGTAAAAGCCAGATCATATATTAGAGTGAAAAAGGATAGAACAAGTCTTGTCTCTTCCTGAGGTTCTGGGGGTAATTTTCTTGGCATTAATTGGGAACTAGCTCATTCATAGCTCTGTATGGGCCCATGATTAAAAATAGGGAAACTATTTACCCCAGGTATCTACTCCCCACACTTTTCTGAGCTCTGCCCAAACCCTTCCAAAAGGGCTACACCATTCCTTTACCAAGATGCCTTTCAACATCTGGTCCTCACCTATATAATCCTTTCTGTTCATCCCAGCTTGCCTTCACTCCCAGGGGAACCAGATATGAGCACTTTCTTGTTTTAAGGCTAGGTCTTCTCATTTCTACAGATTCTATCTCATCTACTTTCATGACAATGGTAATGAAACTTATCATCCCATGTATCCCCAATAAACTCACATCAGACAAAATACTGGAAGCAAAAAATTATTACAAGAGACAAAGGGCATATGCTGATAAAAAGAATCAAGTCAAGGATCAAGAAAGTATTATAAATACACCAAACAACAGAGCTAAACATGAAATAAACACCAACAGAATTAAAGGTAGAATTAGACGGCAACATGGATCAAGAGGTGGTACATATGCACAACGGAATACTATTCAGCAATCAAAAAAGATAAACTAATGCCATTTGCAGCAACATGGATGGAATTAGAAGGGATTATGCTCAGTGAAATAAGCCAGAAGGAGAAAGAAAAATATCGATGGTTTCCCTTATAGGAAGACTATAAGGCATCAAGGAAAAAAAATAAATGTAACAAAACAAAATGAAAGGAAACAAAAAAATAAATGATAATTCAGAGACATTCTGCAGGGGAGAGGGGAGGGGGAGGAGGGATCGAAAGGAGGGTAGGAAGAGCAAAAAGGAATATGGTGATGGTGCACAGGTAAATTGGTGATGGAAATTCTTTGAGGTCTACACCTGAGAAAAGTAACAGTGTCAAACAAATGGAACAGTGATGTGAAAATATATATAAATACACAAATTTTAAAAACAGAATCAGAGGGCCTCCCCGGTGGCTGTGGAGCTGCTGGCAGCAGCGACACAAGTTCGATGCCCGGCCGGGGAGATTCCCACATGGCAGGGCAGGGCAGACCTCTCCTACCTCGCCTGCTGCTCCCTTCAACAGTGTGTTTCCGTCAATCTGCCTGTTCTGCTCCCCACTCTGTCTCTGGTGAACCCTCTCCCCGCCCCACGCCTCTGGTCTGTACCCCAGCTTGTATACATAAATAAATCTTAAAAAAAAAAATTAGATGGCAACAAAACTATGTGAGACAGAAGAGCAAGAACAGAGGTTTTGCATACTATCCCCCAATGTGAACTTAAATTCTACACATTTTTTTTAAGCGCATGTGGAACATTTTCCAGGATGGGTCCCATTAGGCCACACATAAAAATCTTAAGTTTTATATGGTGGAGATTATACAAAGTATATTTTCTGATCACAATGAAATTAAACTAGAAATCAACAGAACAGGAAAATCCACCAACATGTAAATTTAAACAACACTTTAAAAAACACGTCAAAGAAATTATAAGGTAAATTAGAAAAAGATAACGGAAACTTAATTACAGTCCTAACTGCTTCAAGTTCCCAAATCAACAACCTAAGTTTGCACCATGAAGAACCAGAATATGAATACAGTTAGCAGGAGGAAAGACACAATGATCATGAAACCAAAACAGCCAAAATTAATAAAATCAAGATTTGGACCTATTAATAGTATGGGGACTGAAATGGTAATCATAAAGCTCCCAATAAATAAAAGCCCTGGACCAGGGTGAGGAATTCTACTAAAGATTTTAAAATCAGCAGCCCCACTCAAACTTTTCAAAAAATTGAATAGGACAGAACATTTAACACCTCTAAGATTAACATTACTCTGAGAACAAAGTCAGAGACACTGCAAGAAACAGCCCAATACAGTTAATGAAAACTGATGCAAGATCAACAAAATACTAGCAAACTAAATTCAATACCATATTAAAAAGATGACACACCACAATCAAGTGTGATTAACTTCTGGGATATAAGGTTGATTCAACATAAAAGTGTAATAAACCAAATCACATGATCATCTCAAATTGATGCAGATAAAGCATTTGACAAAATGCAATACCCTTTCACGATTAAAACACTCAAAGAATATGAAGACATACACCTCAAGATAACTAAGGCCATACAGGAAAAAGCCCTCAGCAAACATTATATTCAACAGTCTAATATAAATTTTTCCTTTCCAAAAGAAAAATATCGAATGGTTTCACTTATAACAGGACTACAGGGAGGCCGGGTGGGAGAGAGACACTCAGCGGTGGGGGTGGGGGTGGGGTGGGGGGAGGGGAGGATAAGGGCACAAAATGGAAGAGAGGAGAATACAGGGGACCATGGAGATGGATCACGGGTGAATTGGTGGTGGGCTGCCCAAGGGGAATACAAAATTAAAAGACATAAATAACAATAAAAAAATTTTTTTCCTTTCCAAAAAAACCAACACAAAGAATGTCCACTTTTGCCTCATATTTAATATTGCCAGCCTGGGCAATTAGGCAAGAATAAATGAACACCCAAATTGGAAAGGAAGTAAAACTGTCTGTTTACAGATGACAGGATTTTATGTATAGAAAAGCCTAAACTCCATCAAAAAACTGTTAAATGAATTCAGTCAAGCTACTGGATACAAAAATCAACATATAGAAATCAGCTGCAATTTATTACAAAGACTGTAACTCAAATAGATGGCAGAGATGCACAGAGCAAGGTAGGAGGAAAAGGCACAGCGCGTCTATGCCCTCTCTGTTGGGGTATATTTGATCAAGTTAAAATCTAGCCTCCACATTTTGCTCAGCAGAACACTGCTGGGAGACATAAAGTACGGTAACCTGTTAAAAAAGCCAGGGGAACCAGACCACTGGTCTAACATGACTTACGGCTGTCAGAATTTCAGGGACTGTGGAAACACGGCAAAGAGAACTCAGACACCACCCGAGGGAAAGGCTGACAGAAACCTGAGGTTCTGAGGGATAACAATCAGCAAGAACTGACTCCGCCTATTCAGGGAAAGTCCATGAACACAGGATATAAAAAAAAAGCCGAAGTCCTTAGGGCAGATGACCTCTTCCATCTTGCCCACTGCTTATCTTAGCAGTATATTTATTTCAATAAATAAACAAAAATGTATTCCACCTTTTCTGTTCTCCACTCTGTCTCTGGTCAATTCTTTCACCCCTGTGTCTCCAGCCTCACCCCAGTATTTCTCTCCACTACATTTTGGTGGACCATATGGGGAGAAACCTGGTATCCAGGGACCTCTTAGTCTCTCAGTTTCTCCGGTGGACTGAAAGGAAACCTCAGAACTGAACACTGGTACAACCTAATTTTACTGAAAGGTTCCAGGAGCCCAACTGGGTGGAGAAGAGCCCCTTTTCCAAACCCTTGGTAAGCTGTTTGGTTCGTGGACTACATTTGAAGGGGTATGGCTTGGGCATGCCCAAATGTCCTTGAACAATTCCTGCAAGCAGGGCACTCCGCCATAGCTCACTGGTAGGCAGTTTCACTTTCCTCCTCTCTTCCCTCTGTGCGCAGTGATGGAGTCTGCTGGCTCCAGACAGTGGGCCCCAACTACTGAAACTCTGCTTGACAAACGGAGAATCATCCTGGACCCAAAACTCTACACCCACTGAGAAGGCTCTGATGGTAACTCAGGGCCCTGGAGTTCCTGAGAGGGAGCCCCCAGACTGAAGGGTGTTGGTACCTTGGACTCTGAGGTCCTTGGAGGGAAGCCCCAGGACACAGGGCCGTCTACTAGTCATTGCAAGCACTTTCCCTTTGCTGCTACAGGACTCATGGGACAATCTATCTTAGCCTTGAAAGATTTGCCCTTGGGCTGCATTCTTTTTTAAAAAAATTTTAATTTATTTATGCATAGAAAAACTGGGATGCAGGTCAGAGGTGTGTTGGGGGAGGATCACCAGAGACAGAGTGGGGAGCAGAACAAGTGGATCGACTGAAATACACTGCTGAGGGGAGCAATGGGTGAGACAAGAGGCCTGCTGTGCCATGTGGGTCAGCTCCCTGGCTGGGGATCGAACTCAGGCCAGTACAGTTGCAGTGGCTGGAGATAGCTTGATAGTGTTGAGACTTTAACCCCTGCATCACTAGGGAGGCCCCTTGGGCTGCATTCTTAAGAACTGAAGTAAATTTGACCCCCAGACTCTAAAGAAAATACATCTAATTTTTCTTTACGATACTGCCTGGCCCTCATACAAACTAGAGGAACAAGAAATCTGGCCTATAATCCCCTGCTCATGGATTGGAAGGATTAACATTATCAAAATGGCAATCCTACCAAAAGCAATTTACTTATTCAACGCTATTCCAATAAAAG
>PVIJ01007630.1:58568-81014 GCA_004024925.1 Scalopus aquaticus
TAGCTAAAGCCCTCCTAACTAAAAAGAAAGAAAACAGAGGAATTTCACTCCCTGATTTCAAACTATATTACAAAGCCATAATAATTAAAACAGCATGGTACTGGAACAAAAACAGACAGAAAGACCAATGGAACCGAATAGAATACCCAGAATTAAAGCCACATATCTATGAACAACTAATCTTTGACAAAGGAGCAAAAAAAATGCAGTGGAACAAGGACAGCCTATTCAATAAATGGTGCTGGGAAAACTGGACAGCCACATGAAAAATTGAAGCTAGACTACTACCTCACACCCTGCACAAAAGTCAACTCAAAATGGATAAAAGACGTGGACGTAAGACCTGAAACCATAAAATGTATAGAAGAAAATATAGGCAAAACTCTACACGACATACATCTCAGCAAAATCTTGAAAGACGCATCCCTCAAAGTGAAGGAAGTGAAAGACAATATAAACAGATGGGATTACATCAAAATAAAAAGCTTCTGTACAGCAAAAGAGACATTAACCAAAATTAACAGACACCCTACCAACTGGGAAAAGATCTTTGCACACGATACATCTGATAAAGGACTGATAACAAAAATTTACAAGGAACTCACACAACTCAACAACAAAAAAGCCAATAACCCAGTCAAAAAATGGGCAGAAGAGCTCAAAAGGCACTTCTCCAAAGAAGAAAAGCAAATGGCCAACAGATACATGAAAAAATGCTCAACATCACTTATAATCAAGGAAATGCAAATCCAAACCACTATGAGATACCACCTCACACCTGTGAGGATGGCACACATTAAAAATACAGGCAACAACAAATGCTGGAAAGGACGTGGAGAAAAAGGAACTCTTCTACACTGCTGGTGGGAATGTGAACTGGTCCAACCACTATGGAAAGCTGTATGGCGATTCCTCAGACTGCTAAACATGGAGCTTCCATACGACCCAGCAATCCCACTTTTGGGAATTTACCCAAAGGGCACAAAAACATTAATCCGAAAGGATACATGCACCCGTATGTTCATTGCGGCACTGTTCACAATAGCAAAGGTATGGAAGCAACCCAGATGTCCAAAAATAGATGACTGGATCAAGAAGATGTGGTACTTATACACAATGGAATACTATTCAGCATGGAAAGAAGATAAACACATGCAATTTGCAGCAACATGGATGGAATTAGAGGGGATCATACTCAGTGAAATAAGCCAGAAAGAAAGAGAAAAATATTGAATGGTTTCACTTATAACAGGACTATAAGAAAACCAAATAGGAGCGAGACAATGGGGTGGGGGGAGGGAGGCGGAGGGAGGGAAGGAAAAGCGCACAAAATGGAATAGAAAAGAACACAAAGGACCATGGAGATGGATCACGGGTGAATTGGTGGTGGGCTACCCAAGGGGAATACAAAATGTAAAAACATAAATAACAATAAAATATGTATTTAAAAAAAAAAGAAATCTGGCCTATAAATGGCACCTTTAGTTACAACACCATCCTCCAATGAGACCTCTTTTGCTGTGGCCGAAACGAATGGTCAGAGGTGCTATGTCCAGGCTTTTATGTACTTCAGACAAGATAAGGACCTCTGCAAATCCTGCCGGACATGCTTGGCAAAGTTTTCTCACCCTACACCCAAGCTTGACATCCTATATGACAACTCTCTTTTGGGGGCTCCTCCACACCAGCAGGCACCACCTCCAGTCAGCCTGCCAGTGTCTTCTTTCCCAGCGGAAGGGGCATCTGGGACAACCACTTCGAACCCTAATCTGCACCCTTCTGGACCTACCATCTCACCTCCTTATGACCCTCTTTCTCCAGCCTAGACTCGGAGTGAGACACTATAACTCCCCTTAAGAACCCTCCCCAAAGGATGAGTCTAAAATTCTTCCTCCATGGGGAGTTGCAGATGGTGAAATGGGCACCATCAGAGTCCATGAGTCCTTTCCCATGCTGATCATGCCCAGACTGAGGACAAGCTAGAGAGCTACTCTCAGAACAGGTAGATCTACTCACACTGCTGAGGGCAACCGGGGCGAGGCAGGAGAGGTCTGCTGCACCATGTGCGAATCTCCCTGCTTGGGGATGGAACTTATGCTGCAGTGGCTGCAGATAACTTCATAGCCTGGGACTTAACACTTTGTGTGCCAGTGCCCTTTAAATTTACCAGCCCTCGGGGCCGGCCATTTTCTGTGCCACTGCATGAATGGTATAAGCATTCAATAAAACACACCCAACTTCTGAACTACTGGATATTAAAAAAACTGTGACTCTCATAAAACACCTTGAACTTTCACCAAAACAATGTGTAAACCTTCTAGACTGAGTATGATCAAAGAAATAGCTTCTAATCGTTCCAAATAAATCCACCGCGGCGTGAAAAACCGGAGACTAGATGAACACGTATTAATACATGAGCGGCCACCTGATACTGGTGACAAAAACACATACTATTACATGAGTGGACCACAAAGTGTTAAAAAAAAATAGATCACCTTCTTGGTGGAGACAGGAGCCACCTACTCTGCCTTACTCCAATTCTCCCTGGATACTATGGCCCAAGGCTGGCCCCTTGCTTGCAGGGTCTGGCAGCAGTAGCTCTTCTAGTTGAGGAATCTTCTAAACTCACTCTGTGGCAACTCCTCACTGTATATACTCCCCACCAAGTTATGGAGGTTCTGGGGACCGACGCCTTCCACTGATTGTCAGACAGAATTATCAACAATTCCAGACTTAACTATCAAACCCTGCCACACCCTCAATCCTGCTACCTTACACCCTGACCCCAGTCCCACAGGGGCAACTGAACATACATGCCTAGAGGTTTTATATTACACCTGTGCTGCACTGCACAGCCAGCCCTCCAGCACACACCCCTTTTAGACACTGATGAAATCTGCTTTAGGGATGGCAGTAGTTTCATTCAGAATGGCATTCAAAAGTCAGGTTACGCCAGCGTGAGCCTAACTGATAGTACTGAAGCTAAACCTCTGCCAGGAGGCATCACCTCTGCTCAAAAGGCTGAACTCATTACACTCACCAGAGCACTGGAGCTCAGAAAGGGGCTTAGCCTTAAGTAAACACTGATTCCTCTTATTCTTTTCACACTGTTGACAGCTATCTGGAAGGAGAGAGGCTTTCTGATAGTCCAAAATAATCCGATTAGGCATTCTAAAGAGATTCTGCCATTACTAAATGCTAATAACCCTGCCCTAGCGAGTAGCAGTCACGCACTGCAGGGGACACCAAGCATGTAATAGTGAAATACCACAGGGTAACAACAGAGCAGATCGGGAAGCCAAAGCAGTGGCCAGACTCCAGGTCCAAGTACCCTTAAACCTAATCAAGTCACTAACTCCTAACTACTCCCACGAGGAACAACAGGCAGGAGAAAGAAAGGGCTATGCCCTTTCTCCAGAAGCTAATATACTACAGCTGAAGGAAAAATCATCCTGCCTGAGGCAACCCAACAGAAGTTTTTACATTCCCTCCATTATTCCACCCATCTGGAAGCTAATACTTTCTGGGCACTTATTAACCCTCTCTTCCAGGGTCATCCTGCAGGACTTAAAAAAATCCCTGAAACTGTCCCACTTGCTCTAAATCAAATCCTGAGGGACAGTGAGCTCCTCCCCCATCTCTCAAACATGTCCAATGTAGTCTACCCAGGGGTAGCCTGGCAGCTTGATTTCACTCATATGCCTGTGTGCAAAAGACATAAATTTCTGTTAGTCCTGGTAGACACTGTAATAGGTTGGATCAAGGCCCTTCTACCAAATCCAAAAAATCCTCTGAGGTGACTATAGCTCTGTTTTAACACATCATTGCTAGGTTTGGCCTGCCTCCTTCATTACAATCAGTGGCCTGGCCTTCACTTCTCAAGTTACTCAGGGTGTTAGTGCTGGCCTACAAATTAATTACTTGGCATGTAGCCTCAGGTCCTCAGGAAAGGTAGAAAGAGCTAACCTGAGCTTTAAAAGGCTAACCAAACCATTACAAAGTTTACTATGTTACTGATAGTATTAACGGAAAAATCCAACAGTCCTGAGTCAATCTCTAGCCTGTGGCTTTATTCCAAGCTAGAATCACTCCCAGACTTCTCTAGAATCACTCCCAGACTTCTCTAGAATCACTCCCAGACTTCTCTAGGCTTAAGCCCCTTTGAACTCTTATATAGACAACCCTTCCTCAAAAACACTTGGTGGTCCATCCAAAATATTACTGTTTACAACAATACATTACCTCCCTTGGCTTAACTATTAAGGCCCTTTATGACTATGCAGGTGCTAACAGCTCAGGGCCCCACACTTCTCTCCCATCTCCAGCCATCCTAAGATTTCTTCAGGAGACTGGGCCCTCCTTAAAACCTTGCCTCAGGACAAACAAATAACCCTCCTCAAGTCATCCTGACTACATCCCCTGAGGTCAAACTATAGGGGCACATCAGTGGGTACACCTCTCCCAAAGCAAGCTGCTTCTACTGGAGAAGACTCCCAACTGCCTCCAGCGTACTCCTGAGTGTCACTGAGGACCTTCGTTTTCGTTGCAAATCAAATAAGTAAAATACACCTACACACCAAAATTTCCCCTAGGCTTCATAACTAATACTCCCCCTGCATCATGTCTTGCCTCAGAATTCCCCTCTACTCCTATATCTTAACATTGCTCTTGGCCAAGACTGTAACACTAACACTGCCAATATTCAAACTTGGCCCTCCAAAACTCACCAAGTGCCTCCCTGGTGGCACAGGGCTTAAAGTCTCAGCGCTCTCAGGCTACCACCAACCATTGCAGCACGAGTTCTAACCCCGGCCAGGGAGTTTCCTACATGGCGCAGCAGACCTCTTACTTCTCACCCGCTGTTCCCCTCAGCAGTGTGTTTCAGTGGATCTGCCTGTTCTGCTCCCTTCTCTGCCTCTGGTGAATCCTCTCACCCCCTGCACCTCTAGCCTAGACCCCAGTTCTTGTAGGCACAAATAAAGACAAATCTTAAAAAATAATAATAATAATAATAAACTACCCCCTGCTGACTATGTCTCCGGGTGCAGTGGAGAAGTCTTTGGAATACCGTGGCCTTCTTAGACTGGGCCAGACTCTTGGGGTTCATGCACTACACTGTCCAAAAGACTAGACATCATGCCTGCTCACCACTCTGCAGGATTCAATTAGCCCCAGTAGCTATAACATTACTCTACACTTATCTAACTAATCCACCCTCACCACAACAGACCCTCCAGAAGGCATTGAGCAGCTCACTATACATCTCCCCATTTTAAGGGAGCCTCACTCCCATATTTAGGAAAATTCTGCTTTGGCTGCCTATCCCATTCTGTAACTGGTTTTCAATTCTAACCACCATGGAACAGGGTTTCTACAAACAGCATCTTAATATCCAACACCACTCATGGGAAATTCTTTATCGACCCAAGCCAAAGCACTGCCTTTTGAGAGTTGAGCTCTTCCAGTACCTACCACAATGCAACTCCATGTTTCAACCCGCTATGTGTGTCTCTGCAGGCCATCACATTTCAATCCAAGTTCATGCATAAACGCCAAGGGACGACAGCCATCTTTACCCACTACACTGGGTGCCTTCCTCTCTCCTTGAGCATTATTGTGGTACACAGGTTTATTCCTGCCTCCCAACCAACTGGACTAGCACCTGGAGGGTGTCCCACTCCCAGTTACTTCCAGACTTCACAAGACTCAGAGAGCCCCAATAGCCTGCATTTTAACAGGGCTTGCCTAACTGGGAGCTGCTGCAGGCACCCCATGGGCTTATATCTGGAGGTTATAGGTTCCACAAGGATAATCAGGTGGATCTCTCAGCCACACTGGCCAGTTAACAAACAGCCGCCTCTCTCGACATCATGCAGAATCAGCTCAACTCACTGGCAAGCACAGTTTTACAAAATGATCAAGCCCTTGATATTATTATCACCACTGCCCAAGGAGGCACTTGTGCTATATTAAAAGAAAAATGTTGTCTTTGGGTTTATGAATCAAACAGGTCCAGCAACACAGTCAGCAATTCGTGGACCAACCCCATGAATTACACAAACAAGCCAGCAACAGCTGGAAATTCTGGAAGGACAATCAATTGGTCTTGGCTATATCCTAGCTACTTCTCATTCTTCTGCTCTTTATTGCAGGGCCCCCACTCTTCAACATTCTTAAGTTGAATAAACTTAAGTTTAGTTATAACAAACTCACAAATTCAATCCCTGTACTTACAAATGATGCCAATTCCCAGTTACCAATCTGTTCCCCCTATACAGAGTAGACTCCCTTTTCTCCCCTTGACCAGGCCCGCAAAACTTTGCACCTGGTAAATGGTCCTAACAATTTCAAGTTGATGTACTTTCCCTTCTGATATTTGAACCCTACATTCTTAACCTTTATTAATTTAGCTCCTATTTCAGATAATCAGCCCTACTGGTAGCTCCTCAGAGCATGCATGCATGAAGGCCAAAATTGATCCCGGCCTGGAAGCCAAAGTGTGGTCATCTTGGTGACTTTCCCGCCACACTCCCCACTGTCTCAAAATGACAATAAGCTAGGTAGAGCCAGCACTATACCCCCAAATTCAGCCTGAAGCAGCTACAGAAGCTAGACCTTCACCCTATTCCCAAAGATTTGCCACTGTTCTCTTGGGAGAGGGGGAAATGGATACATTTAATAAAGTTAAAATTTAGTGTCCCAGCAGAACACTGTAGATACGATAATCTGATAAAATAGCCATGGGAGCTAGATCATGGGTCTAACATGACTTAGGGTTACCAGAATTCCAGGGACTGTGGAAACAGGGCAAACAGAATTCAGACACCACCCAATGGATAACCATCAGCAAGAACCAACTCCCCAAGTCACAAAAAGCCCATGAAAATAGAATATTAAAAAAGTCCCAAATCCCTTTTAGAGGCAGATGACCTC
This sequence comes from Scalopus aquaticus, assembly GCA_004024925.1. Taxonomy (NCBI): domain Eukaryota; kingdom Metazoa; phylum Chordata; class Mammalia; order Eulipotyphla; family Talpidae; genus Scalopus; species Scalopus aquaticus. The sequence continues at coordinate 65,502 of PVIJ01007630.1, forward strand.
TTCCGCCTTGCCCACTGCTTCTCTTATTAGCAAATGTTTTTCAATAAATCTACCTTTTCTTTTCTCCACGCTGTCTCTGGTGAATTCTTTCACCCCCAGCGCCTCCAGCTTCACCCCAGTATTTCTCCCTATCACACTTGCCAGGTGTGCCAGTCTCCCCAAATCTCCACACATTCACCAGCCAGGAAACTCCAAACCTCCTCTTTTTGAGCTTTTATGGAGGCTCACTATAAAGGCAGAATTAATCGAAGCATTGGTCATTGGTAATTGAACTCAATCCTTAACACTTTGTGTGCCGGTGCCCTTTAAATTTATCAGCCCTCAGGGGCCATTTTCTGTGCCACCACATGAATGGTATAAGCATTCAATAAAACACTCACAACTCCTGAACTACTGGATATTAAAAAAACTGTAATATCGCTCATAAAACACCTTACACTTTCACCAAAACAATGTATAAACTTTCTAGACTGAGTACGATCAAAGAAATAGCTCCTAATAGTTCCAAATAAACCCACCGTGGCGTGAAAAACAGGAGACTAGATGAACACGTATTAATACGTGGGCGGCCAGCTGATACTGGTGACAAAAACATGTACTAATATGTGAGCGGACCACGAAGTGTTAAACTCTCTTCACTCCCAGGAAATCAGGAAGCAGGACTCAAAAACTCTCCCTCAAATACTTCCAAAAAGCCACCTCATTAACACAGTAAGAGACACATTCACCACTCCCAGCACTTAGGAAACTTGAAGGTTTTGGGGAGCTGTGAGCCAGAAACTGTGGATAAATACCAAATATATATGCAAAAGATATATCTTGTCATTTAATGTTCATTTTCCCTATGTATCACAAAAACCACAACCACTATCTTATACCACACACAAAGATCAACTCAAACTGGGTTATAGACTTGATTTTAAAAACAAATTTAATTTAATAAAACCATAAAATGTCTACAGAAAATATAAATGGCAAAGTCCTTGACACTGGTCTTAGTGATACTTTGGGGGGGCCAAACTCCAAAGGTAAGGGAAACAAAAGTAAAAATAAACAAGTGAACTACCTCAAGCTAAAAAATCTGCACAGCAAAGGAAACCATCAGCAAAATGAAAAGGCAACCTACTTAGATATTCACAAATCATATATCCAGTAAGAGGTCAATGCTCAAAATACATAAAAGACTCATACACCCCAAAGTAAAACAAAACCCACAAAAAAACAAATAATTCAATATAAAAATGAAGAGAATATCTGAAAGGGTACTTTTCCAGACATACAGGTGGTCAACAGGTACATTAAAATATGCTGAACATCCTCACTAGTCATCAGGGAAATGCAAATCAAAACCCTAACGAGATATCACTTCACATTTGTGAGAATGGCGATCATGGAAAAAAAAAAAAAAACACAAAACAAACATACAAGAAATAATGAGTACTGGCCAGGATGAGGAAAAAAGGGAACCTTTGTGCAATGTTGGTGGGAATGTAAACAGTACAGCTATTACAGAAAATAATAGAGAGGTTCCTAAAAAAGTAACAATAGCGGCCTCCCTGGTGGCCTAAGGGTTAAGTTTCTTTTTTTTTTTTAATATATATATTTTTATTGTTATTTATGTCTTTTACATTTTGTATTCCCCTTGGGTAGCCCACCACCAATTCACCCGTGATCCGTCTCCATGGTCCCTTGTGTGCTTTTCTATTCCATTTTGTGCGCTTTTCCTTCCCTCCCTTTCCTCCCCCCCCACACCCCGCTGATTGTCTCTCTCCTATTTGGTTTCCTTATAGTCCTGTTATAAGTGAAACCATTCGATATTTTTCTCTTTCTTTCTGGCTTATTTCACTGAGTATGATCCCCTCTAATTCCATCCATGTCGCTGCAAATTGCATGTGTTTATCTTCTTTCCATGCTGAATAGTATTCCACTGTGTATATGTACCACATCTTCTTGATCCAATCATCTATTTTTGGACATCTGGGTTGCTACCAAAAGCAATTTACAGATTCAACGCTATTCCAATAAAAATCTCAATGACATTCTTCAAAGAAATAGATCGACTACTGATGAAATTCATATGGAACCACAAAAAACCTCGCATAGCTAAAGCCCTCCTAACTAAAAAGAAAGAAAACGGAGGAATTTCACTCCCTGATTTCAAACTCTATTACTAAGGGTTAAGTTTCAGTGCTATCACCACTACTGCCCGAGATAGATCTCCAGCCAGGGAGCTGACCCGCATGGCGCAGCAGACCTCTCCCGGACTGCCCACTGCTCCCCTCAGTGTGTATTTCAGTACATCCACAGTTCTGCTCCCCACTCTGTCTCTGGGGAATCCTCTCACCCCCTCCACCTCTGGCCTACACACCAGTTCCTCTACACAAAATAAATAAAATCTTAAGGAAAAAAAAAAAGGGCCAGTAAAGTTACCATATCTTTCAGCAATTCACTTATGAGTGAATTATCTTAAGAAAATGAAAACACAAATTCAAAAAGGGTATTTACCCACATTCACTGTAGCATTATTTACAATAACCAAGATATCCACAAATGCACAGATAAAGAAGGCTTCATATAAATTTGAATAGAACATTACATAGCTATTAAAAAAAACTGAAATGTTGCCATTTGCAACAACATGGATGGACCTTGAGCGTGAAATAAGTCAGGCAGAGAAAGTGAAACACTGTGGAATCTAAAAACAGCAAACAGGGACTCCCTGGTGGCGCAACGGGTTAACACTTTGTGATCCGCTCACGTATTAGTACGTGTTTTTGTCACCAATATCAGGTGGCCGCTCACATATTAATACGTGTTCATCTAGTCTCCGGTTTTTCACGCATCAGTGGATTTATTTGGAACTATTAGGAGCTATTTCTTTGATCAGTCAGTCTAGAAGCTTTACACATTATTTTCGTGAAAGTTCAAGGTGTTTTATGAGAGATATTACCTTTTTTGTAATATCCAGTAGTTCAGGAGTTGTGTTTTATTGAATGCTTATACCATTCATGCAGTGGCACAGAAAATGGCTGGCCCCGAGGGCTGGTAAATTTAAAGGGCATCGGCACACAAAGTGTTAAGTCCCAGCCTATGAAGTTATCTGCAGCCACTGCAGCATAAGTTCCATCCCCAAGCAGGGAGATTCGCACATGGTGCAGCAGACCTCTCCTGCCTCGCCCCTGTTGCCCTCAGCAGTGTGAGTAGATCTACCTGTTCTGCTCCCCACTCTGTCTCTGGAGAATCCTCTCATCCCCCACACCCCTGGCCTGCACCCCAGCTCTTGTATGCATAAATAAATCTTTGGAAAAAAAAAAAAAACAGACAAAATTCAAAGATACAATGAACAGAGTGGTGTTACCAGAAGGCATGAGGGATGTAAATAAATAAGTCATGGAGATGTACTGTACAGCATGGGAATAAAAATAAAATATTGCAAATTTGAAAAATCGCTAAGAATAGGTGGAAATAGACTTACAGTGATCATTTCACATTGTACACAAATAATCAAATCATGATGTTGTATACCACTTTGCTATACACCTAATATTGTATGTCATTTAAATGTCCAATAAAGGGGCCTCCCCGGTGGCACAGCGGTTAAGCACTGCGCCGTGGAGCTGTCGGCAGCGACGCGAGCTCGACGCCCGGCAGGGGAGAATCCCACATGGTGCAGCAGACCTCTCCTGCCTCGCCCGCTGCTCCCCTCAGCAGTGTACTTCTGATCTGCCTGTTCTGCTACCCACTCTGTCTCTGGTGAACCCTCTCGCCGCCCCACGCCTCTGGCCTGTACCCCAGCTTGAATGTATAAATAAAAAATAAATCTTTAAAAAAAAAAAAAGTCCAATAAAAAAGAACTTTTATTTATGCATTCAAACCGGGGTACAGGCCAGAGGTGTGGGGCGGCAAGAGGTTTCACCAGAGACAGAGTGGGAGCAGAACAGACAGATCGATGGAAATATACTGCTGAGGGGAGCAGCAGGCGAGGCAGGAGAGGTCTGCCGTGCCATGGGGAATCTCCCAGCCGGGAGTTGAACTCATGTCGCTGCTGTCGACAGCTCCACAGCACGGTGCATAACCGCTGCGCCACCAGGGAGGCCCCTAAAAAAGAACTTCTAAAAAATATTCTAGGTCTTAGAAATGTTTATATATATTAATAAATATAAAATTGTATAAATTTGTAGAATTCTTTAAAAAATAGGTTAAAATGATTTTGTTTTATGTGTATCTTGTCACAAACTTTCTTGAATTTGCACTTTCTCCCTACTTGTCTAAAATTTTTTTAAATGCACAGAATAGCTAAACAAGCATTGCTCCAAAGACAATTTGTAGATGGCCAACAGGTACATGAAAAAATGTTCAGTATCACTTATTATCAGAGAAAAGCAAATCAAAACCACAATGATTCTACCTCACACCTGTAACAATGGCCCATGTTAAAAAAATGTGGTGAAAAAAGACCCTCTTATATTGCTATTGGGAATGTAAACTGATTCAGCCACTATAGAAAGCTGTGTGGAGGGTCCTCAGAAGACTAGAAATGCATCTACCATATGACCCACTGATTTCACTCCTAGGAATCTACCCAAAGGACACAAAAACAATACTTCAAAAGGAAACCTGCACTCCTATGTTTACTGCAACACTATTTACAATAACTAAGATATGGAAACAAACTAAACGCCCCAAAACACATGAATGAATCAAGAAGATGTAGTAAATATACACAATGGAATACTACTTAGCTATCCAAAAAGATAAATTCATGCCATTTGCAGCAACTTAGTTGGAGCTGGAAAGGATTATATTAAGCAAAATAAGTCAGAGAAAATAAAGATAAATATAAGATGGTTTCACTTATATGTGGAATATAGAGAAACCGAACAAAGGGTCAAGAAAAAGACAAAACTTGCAAGCTGACAATAGATCTGAGGTATACAGCAGGGGAGAGGGAAGGAGGAGATCAAAAATGGGGTTTCAGGGAAGAGAATAAGGGTTGTGGGAGATGGATCACTGTTGATATGGTGGTAGAACCATAGGGACTACACCTGAGGGGGGAAATCAAATACTGTCCCCAAACTGACAACGATGTAAGAAAATAAATTTTAAAAAATAACTGAAAAAAAAAAAAGAGGGCCTCCCTGGTGGTGCAGTGGTTAAGCGCTGCACTGTGGAGCTGTCGGCAGCAGTGACTTGAGTTGGACACCCGGTAGGGGAGATTCCCACATGGCGGGGCAGACATCTTCTGCCTCGCCCGCTGCTCCCCTCAGCTTTGTATTTCCATTGATCTGCCTGTTCTGCTCCCCACTCTTGTCTCTGGTGAACCCTCTTGCCGCCCCACGCCTCTTGCCTGTACCCAGCTTGTATGCATAAATAAATAAATCTTTAAAAAAAAAAAAAAGAATAAAGAGGGAAGGAAAAGCCTAAAGGACTATGGTAGGGGACTATGGGTGATTCCGTGGTGGGTGTACTATGGTGGTGATACCCGAGGATGGAGCCTAATGTTACCTTGATTAAAAAAAAAAAAAAAAGAAACACAATAAGGTACTCCTATCACCACTATCTCTAAATAGAGAATGTAAACAGAACTAATTTACACATCATATGGTTTTAAACTTAAAATGTCAATGGACTCAAACAAAAAATTATATACAACAGAATCAACATCAATAAAAAATAAATTTTATCTGCCTGCCTGTGACAATGCAGGTGCCTCTCTTTTTTCCTTTTCCTAATAAACCTGTTCTTTTAGAATGCTTTAAAAAAAAAAAAAAGGCTTTTTCTTAAAAAGTAATTTCTAGTTATACAATCTCATATGATGGATTTACTTTTTTTTGATATTTTATTTTTTTTACAATGTGTGTTTTCTTTTCTCAGGTGTAGTCCCCTAGAATTTCCATCTACTTTTAAGTATTGCTCATTATCTTGATGCCCCACCCTAATTCCATTCAATTAATGCTTCCAGAGAGAAAAGAAAGTATCCTACCATTTTCACAATGTAGAAGGCCATTGCATGTAGGTGTCGGGTAGAAGTCCCACTACCAATCACAAAGTAATCTGTATATTTCATTTCTGGAGGAACCTTGATCACACAAATGTCTCTTGCATTTTCTTGCCTCAGAAGTGAAACCAGCGTATCGATGTCAAACTTGGAACCAGTAGGATCTGAAATGCATGAGAAGATTTGCTTGTGTCAGAAGGTCAAGGTGAAGACAGACTCAGTAAGCACCAAGGTGAAGACAGACTCAGGAGGCAGCTGACAGTGAAACTGCTCTTCCACAGGGTGTTTAGATATAAATGTTTGGAAAGACAACAGGATCCAAATCTCCTGGTAGCTGGACCTAGGCCTTGGTTTTAATAAGAAGTGCTCAACGTTTATGGAAAGGGTGTTCAGATTACAATGTGCCAACATTCATTCTTTGCTATTACCAGGAATAAATGACTTTCTATTCAGAATACCTCAAAGAACCGCTATCAAAAGAAAGTAAAACAGCAATACAAGATGCTGAGGTGATATCCTGAGGCATACTAACTCTATCCCAGCCCTAAAGGATCACAGAACTAGAACTGCTATCTGAAATGGCTCTAAACCAGTCCATAACCTTCACTTGAGAAATGAAGAAACGAGACCTAACTAAATGCGTGACCCCAAATCACCAAAGGCAGAGCCAAAATTTTCAAACTTTCATTTTGAAACCTCAAGCTTTTCTTATACAGCCACTTGGGTTATGTAACAACTGCTATCTGTGAATAATTTCCACCCACCCACCCCCGTAGAAATTTCAACTTCATCCAGAAGTCGTTATTTTATAGGTCTATTAAGTTCTAAAGCTGACTTCCAAGGACCACGTGGCTAAGTACACTAAGACCTCTCTCACACGCTAAGCTTGCACAATGTCATGTTCCCCATCTCTAATAAAAACGTGTAGTAAGAGGGCCCTTAATTGGCCCCGTCTCTATAAGCGCTTCTTCCGACGCCACGGCTCCCACCTCCAACCTCTTTCCCAGAATCCTCACGCTCCAACACTTTCGACAAGTCCATTTCTCCAGACCCTAGAAGAGGGTGAAGGGTAATGAGGATGTTGGGGTTGTGATGCCAAGGACCCGGTGTGGCCCTTCTGACGCCTGGAGGTTTGAAGATGCCAGACGTTCGAGTCTCGGTCTCAGTTTCTTCACTTAGACGTGTTCAAGTTGGTGCCAACAACCTCTGAAGTCCCTTCAGTTTGAAAAACGTGGGAATTTTACAATTACAAGGAAAACGCATGGAGAGGCACCTCAGAGCCTCCTCAGCTGGGATTCCCACAGAGGCCCGCCAGCACTACTTCGTCTAAAACCGTACCTACTACGCCCGACTCCGGGAGTCCCTCGCCGGCGGCGCCCTCGGCCTGCTCCTCCAGCCCGGGCCCGTCATGCAGGCCGCGCGCGGCTTCTGATGTCAGGTAGGCCCGGCCGAGCGCTGAGCCCGCAGGACGCCGCCGCACGGCCAGCAGGGAAAGCCGAGGCCCCACGGCTGCCACCGGGCCCACACCCCGGGAAAGGGCCCGGGGCCACGGCACGGTCCGGAACAGCCGCACCACACAGCCGCTCCACCCCATCGCCATCACCGCGCGCCGACTCCTGGGGCTGGACTTAACAGAGCCGGAGAGGTCGCTGAGACTTTCGATTGGTCAGCTCAATCCAGCGCGGCTGGGAAAATTGACGTCAGGAACGTGGGCGGGGCTGTGAGCGGAGCGTGGAAAACGGAGGGGGTGGGGGTGACCTTGACGCCGGAGGGACTGGAGTTCACCTTGTTTGGAAGTTAGAGTGTTGGTGTTTCACTAACCACCTTGCTTTGCCTTAAGTCTTAGTGATGCACTATGGCGTCGACTTTGTCTTTATTTTTTTAAGTCTGTCTTCTCTAAAATTGCAAACTGCTTAAAGCAGAAATTCTTGCTTTGTTTTAACTGTTCTCTCCACAGCGTCTAAAACAGCTCCTAGTGGGCCTCCTTGGTGGCACAACAGGTTAGGCACAGCGTTGTGAAGCTTTCCGCGGCTGTTACCGGAGTTGGGAGTTCGATGTCTAGCTGGGAGATCCCCACATGGTGCAGCAGACCTCTCCTGCCTCGCCCGCTGCTCCCCTCAGCAGTGTATTTCAGTCCATTTGCCTGTTCTGCTCCCCACTCTGTCTCTGGTGAACCCTCTCACCGCCCCATGCCTCTGGCCTGTACCCCAGCTTGTATGTATAAATAAATAACTCTTTAAAAAAAAATAGCAGTCCTGAACACATGCACTACAAAAAGCCGCTATGAAGTAAGCAACACTTTTAAATAAAAGTCATTACATTACAGTAACATCTACATCCATGTGCTGTGGGATACATTTATTCTGGCCAAGACCATGGATGCCGCTTATGTGGATTTGAGGAGCTTTTGCTACCAAAAAGAAGTTCATGGTCCACAGAGTAGGAAATGCAGATGCACACTAAATTCACGCATCCAAGAGAAGGTTGGACTTCCAGCCCCCAGACTATTTAAACGCGATCATTCATTAGGTAATCATGTGCCAGTCACGGTGTCAAGTGTCCCATGATCAAGGGTGGGTGCATCAAGGAAGCTTGTTCAGCTGCTCTCTAGTTCAGCCCTTATGCTCATCTCCCCAGACTGCTCTGTTCTTCCCACCTCTGTTCTCTTTGGAAGGTCCCTGAGGTACCTCTGGTATCATCTCCATAGTAGTGCCTGCACTCTCTCCTCAACCCAGGGGACTAACTGCAGAGGACATCCATTGTTGTAGCTCCCTACCTTCCTACCTTCTACAAATCTCCAGGAAACAAGTTTGGGAGTCTGTGGGTTTTGCTACAAACAGAGCAAACAGGAGGCACCTGAATGAACACAGCAGAGATGGTTTTAGGGTCTATAAACTTAGGAAGTCCTTCTAGCCATGGATCCTGGTTAATTTATAATCAAGCCCTGCTCCCTCAGGAAGATGTTTCAACCCTTGGTTATTAAAACTCCAAAGACAAAGATTGATTATTAACCTCCCTCCTTCTGATTCTGTCTTTAAAAAGGAACCAGGGACTGAAAAGAGTCAAAGTCTACCAGATGACCCTGTTCACAAGTGGGAGCATTTTGTATTTTTGAGGGCCCCTCTAATGGGCTCCAATCATTCCCCACCCTCTGCTTCCTAGTCTTATCTCAGGTAGAAAGGAAGATCTGTAAGAACAACTTTTGCTAATTAACATTAAGGATATAGTGCTGACAAACTGCCTCTAAAATCAGAGGTTATGAGAAACTGCTGTTTGTAATCAAGTCCGTGAACAGGACCATTCCACTCTCCCGAAGCATCAGAGGCACCCGAGTCATTTCCCCCAGAGAAATAGGTTTGACCCATTTCCTCCCCAGGTGCAAAGCATGTTTCTCCCCAGATCCCCCAACTCATCTGACTGACTGAAACCCAGCCCTGTGAACTTCCTCTTGTGGCATTAAATAATGATCCAGAGGCTCTGTGACCCAAAAACCAAATCAGAGCCTCCCACCAATATGACCTTGCGTTTTCTTTCCACTAAAATCTGATTTCTGATGAGTCTCTGATTTCTTCTGATCTGATCTGTTGACAATCCAGTAAAGCTTCAGCTTTCCTTTTCTTTTTCATAGTCCCAGTTTTATGAGATACTCCCATTTTGCAATTACGGTGAGTACAGAGTAATTCTGAATAGCAGATGAGTATAAACACCCTACACCCCATGGCTAACCTCCTGAGGGCTGGTTCGGAGCAAACAAACTGCATCCTTAGCAGTAACTCAAACCCCCTGGTTAAATCCCTCCCTCTAGGTGCTTTCAGCTGAGGTGGTTACCACCACAGACAGTTCCAGAAGAGGGGGTGGGGGAAGGAGGCTGCACAGGGGGATCAGGTTTGGATTGGGATCTGAGCTTTTACAACTGTGCACCTTTGGCTCACATCAAAGGAAAACTAGTGGCAACAGACATTCATTTCCACTGTTGCAGCAGATCAATTCTCCTGTCTCTCTGGTGGCATCACAAACCCTTGCCTCTGAGAAATGCAACCAGTGAATTTAGGATTGCCCTAGCCTGATCCATGCAAGCTGCTTAAAATACAGAGAGGGTTTCTTAGCTCCTGGAAAAGTTCTGAGTCTGAGTCAGCTCTGGTTTGAGCGCATTTCCTCCAGGCTCTTTTCAGCAGGAGGATGATTAGTTGCTGCTGATACAATGACTACTGCTACTGTCGAGAGCAAGGTGACAACATCAACGGTGCAACCACTTAGGGACTAATAACATGTATGCATTCATATGGCTTTAGCGCATTCAGTTATTTATCCAAAACATTTTTCAGCCCCTGCCATATTCTGGACACTGTTCTAAGTGCTGCAGACAAGATCTCTAGTTTCAAGGGATTTCCTTCCTGTTTAGGGGGACAGATGAGTAACTCTAACAACAAAAGCCACAGAGAAAAGAGGCTGCTGCAGCAGGAACTTCCTGATGCTAACCTTGCTGAGGACCTTGGCTTCCTTTTGTTCTCATTGGTTTTCTTTAGGATTTTGAAATAACGTGATTATGATCAACTTAAGATCCAGCAGTTCTCTCAGGAAGACACATTGCAAAAATATTACAGTAGCTAAAGCTATGACTGAGACTAAATATCGGGCAAATCAGAGTGGTGTACACTGTCTATAAGAAAATAAATTCAAAGTAATTCTAAATTAAAAAAGATTATAATGAGAAAACTTCTAAGCCAGTGTTCTCGTTCAAGGACAACTCTCTCCCTTCCTCTTTCTCCCTGAAATGCTCAGGCCCTGGGTGGCATGGGCAAGGATGTCAGGAACAAGCACTTTTAGCTGCCTGAAGAGCCTGCAGGGAGGTTTTTCCCTTGCTAAAAGACAAAAATGACTTGAATTCTGATTTGCTTTGCATTTGTTTTCATATGAAGTCTGCTCTCCTCTTCAAGGTGACCCCTTCCTCCTCAGGGGCAACCACTGTGCTGAATTTCATATAACAAGTCTTCTGTCTTCTTTTCTATGACATATTACATGTTTGTATATGTTACCAAATTATTTAGTTTTCCATGGTTTTGCAAACTTCATATAAATGGTATCCTACTGGACATAACCTTCGGTAACTTGCATTTTTTTGTCAGTTTACACTGGTAAGAATCTTTGCTCTTGGGCCTCCCCGGTGGCACAGCGGTTGTGCCCTGCTCTGTGGAGCTGTTGGTAGCGGCGACGCAAGTTCGATGCCCAGCCAGGGAGATTCCCACATGGAGCAGCAGACCTCTCCTGCCTTGCCCACTGCTCCTCTCAGCAGTGTGTTTCCGTCTATCTGATTGTTCTGCTCCCCACTCTGTCGCTGGTGAGCCCTCTGACCGCCCCATATCTCTTGTCTGTACCCCAGCTTGTATGCATAAAATAAATCTTAAAGAAAAAAAAAGAATCTTTGCTGTTGGTATTTATAGCTATTTGCTCACTCATTTTCACTGATGATTAGTGTTCCTTTGTATGTCAACTGAATTAGCCATTCTACCATTGGTGGAAATTTGGTTTATTCCTCATGCTGCTCAGAAAATTCTTGCTTGTATCCCTTGGGACACATGTAAGAGTTTCCCTGGTGTGTTCCATACCTATAAATGAGGTGGTGTGGGTCATAGGTGTCTGCATCTTCAACTTCACCAGATAATGCCAGAATATTTCCCAAAACCATTGTTCCAATTTAAACTCCGCTAGCAAAGTATAAGAGTTCTAGTGTCCTCACTTTAATCAACACTTGATTTGGTCTGATTCTTTTTCATCTTTTGCCAATCTGGCAGGTGTGAAATGAAGTCTCATTGTATGGTGATTTACATTTTCCTAACAGCTTTTTTGTAAGATCAGGACACTAATCTTTTATCATTTATATGTACTGCAAATATATTCTTTGAATCTGTACCTTTTTATCTTTAACCAACTATATTGAGGTATATTTATATAAAATAAACACAATACATTTTAATTCTTCAATTTGATCCATTTTAAAAGTTGTGTAACCACCACAATCATGGTATAAAATGTTTCCCTCAGCCCACAAAGTTCACTTGTTCCCAGTCAATCCCCTCCCCCTACCTCAAGTCCCAGGAAGGCCCAGATTTGCTCAGTCACAATAGTTTTCCAGAATATCATATAAATTCAGAGTGTTTGGCATCTTTCATATAGCATGATGCTTTGGGGATCCATTCATGTTGTTGCATCTATCAGTAATATGTTCCTTTTATTACCAAGTAGTATTTCATTGTATGGACATACCACATTCATTTATCCATTCATCAACAGATGGAAATTTAGGATGTTTCTAGTTTGTGGCTATTACAAATAACACTATTATGACCATTTCAGTACAAGTCATTGTGAAAACACATGTCTTAATTTTTCTTGGGTAAATATCTAGGAGTAGAAGGTCTAAGCCATATGGCTTGCACATATTTAACATTGTAAGAAACTGCAAAACTGCTGAATTTTTCCACATCTTTCATTTTCACCAACAGTGTATGAGAATTATTTTTCTTAACAAGAAGATTGTGGTTTCTTTTCACACAGAATATTCAAATTATAACATTATTCACTATATCAATCTTTTTCTGTATAGTTGGTACTTTCAGGGATTTATAGAATACTTTATCACTTAGTTCTTCATACTGTGAGTGACCTACTTGTAATTTCTCCTGAGAGGATTTTTAGATTTTTTTTGTTTAATATTTCCCATAATGGTTCATAGGCAATGTACATTTAACTTACTATGTTCAATAATGTATTATTTGTTGTCATTCCAGAACAGTGTGACATGAGATTGAGAGTAAGAGTTTAAAGCACTCAATTAAGAAAATTACATTTCATGGAACTAAAATTCTCTGAATTCTTTTTTCAGTTCAGTTCAGAATGGAGTTCTCTTCAAGTATTCCAAGTTTCAATACTTGAAAACACAAATATTTTTCTATAAAAGACAAAATAGTATTTTAGGCTGTGCAGACCATATGGTCTTTGTCCCAGCTACTCAACTCTGCAGTGTAGGGCAAAAGCAGTTGCTCACAATATATAAATAAATGAGCATGGTTATGTTCCAAAATAACTTAATTTATGAACACCGAAATTTGAACTTCATGTCATTTTTATGTGGCACAAAATGTTTTCTTTGATTTTTCCAACCATTAAAAAAAATATAAAAACCAAACATTGCTTGTGGCCCACAGAACAGGCAGGGAGCCAGACCTGGCCCACAGACTGCAGTGTGCCAGGCGCTGATTGAGAGTACAACCCGCCTGAGGTTCCTGTAAGGAAAGTGGGTAATATCACCCCTCCATTTTCACAATAGAGCAGCAGAACCGGAAGAAACATTAGTGCTCATCTAGTTTGGTTTCCTTCTCTTACTTTCCTCCATTTTTCTGTGCAAAGAGAGAACATGATCGACTTTAGGTGACAATGCCAGGCTGGAGCTCAGGTGTCTTGATTTAAGCCTTTTTCTACTTAGTTCCAAAAATCCAATATTGAAACTACATCACAGTGACAAAAATCCTTCTATCACATTCTTATTAGCAGACAGCTCCCTTTTCAAAAAAAGATTTATCTTATTTATTTATGCATGTAAGAACTGGGGTGGGGGATGAGAGGATTCACCAGAGACAGAGTGGGGAGCAGAACAGGCAGATCTACTGAAATACACTCCTGAGGGGAGCAGCGGGCAAGACAGGAGAAGTCTGCTGCACCATGTGGGCCAGGCTCCTGGCTGGGGAATAAACTCATGCAGGAGTGGCTGGTGATAGCTTCATAGCACTGAGACTTAAACCCTGCATCACCAGGGAGGTCCAATCCCTTTTTTTTTTTAACCCTAAAAGAATTTATTCAAATAGCTTAAAATTAAGGACTCATTAAGTTGATGTCTTAATATTTAATTTGTATCCCTAAAAGCTACACAATGAAATTAACAGTGACAACTGCATTCTAAATTCAGAGAATTTTGCTTAGTGAGGTGACATGATGACATGTGAGGGAAAATTAGGTATAGAATTAAAATTGGTTAAATAGTAAAATACCATTAAGGCCCCTAAATTCCAAAAAGCCTATGGAAGATCTCCAAAGCAAAAATTCATCCCAGAATTTTGAAGATGAAAGGAATGGCAGTTCAGTTATAAGTCGCAGAGGAATTCCTCTGCATATGGGATTGGCCAGCATTGGGGCTTTGGCCTGTGGTTAGGGTCCTTACTATCATGAATGCCTAGAACTCCAGCTCCACGAGAGCTCCCTTGCACAAAGCTGTGTCCCCTCTAACCCAGAATCTGGTACATAAAAGTGCTCAATAAATAAATGGTGATTGTAGAATCAAAATCAGGCTGCAGGAGGTAATTATTGAGAATGAACCTTTAATTTTTTCATTATTATTTCATCAACTTTGAGACATTCTTTGCAAAAACCTTATAGGATTTCTTCTCCCCACCAGGAGTCCCATCAAAAGGTAGTCACCTTCACACCCTGAATAATTATCTTCTCATCTTCCCTTAGCCTATCACCCAGGTTTGGAGTTATTTTGCTTTCTGGATGCAGAAAGCACATGCATTGAAATGATGTATTTTCATACAAATAATGAATGCATTGAAAATACTGCCTTCTAAACTGTCAAACAGTTGAAAATTCAACAAGGGCAACCAATATTTATGAAAGTGTCAGAAGTGCTTAAAATGCAAACTTTTATAAAAAGGCCAAGGAATAAGAACCTCCCAGAATAATTTATTACCTACATATTTCTGTTTTCTTTGGAAGTTGTAATTCTCAGCAAACATTAATCAAGTCATCCCACTATCTTTTAGGTTATTTACCCCATTAGACAGATAGCCATTCAGCAGAAGTTAAATGACTTGTTGCCAAGGTCACATGGAGAATATAAATCTAAGTAATTCATGATTTTAGCCCTCTCTCCTGCTATTTGTTACATTAAAGGGAGTTCTTTTTTTTATTTTTTATTTTTTTATTTTTTTTTAGATTTATTTATTTATACATACAAGCTGGGGTACAGGCCAGAGGCGTGGGGTGGCGAGAGGGTTCACCAGAGACAGAGTGGGGAGCAGGACAGATCAGAAGTACACTGCTGGGGGGAGCAGTGGGCGAGGCAGGAGAGGTCTGCCCCCCATGTGGGATCCTCCCGGGCTGGGCGTCGAACTCGCATCGCGTGCTGCCGACAGCTCCACAGCGCAGCGCTCAACCGCTGCGCCACCAGGGAGGCCCAAGTTCTTTTTTTTAATATATATTTTTATTGTTATTTATGTCTTTTACATTTTGTATTCCCCTTGGGTAGCCCACCACCAATTCACCCGTGATCCATCTCCATGGTCCCTTGTGTTCTTTTCTATTCCATTTTGTGCCCTTTTCCTTCCCTCCCTCCGCCTCCCTCCTCCCCACCCCCCCAACTGATTGTCTCTCTCCCACCCGGCCTCCCTATAGTCCTGTTATAAGTGAAACCATTCAATATTTTTCTCTTTCTTTCTGGCTTATTTCACTGAGTATGATCC